>JAQQSU010001098.1:0-15186 GCA_028627135.1 Pseudochirops cupreus | reverse complement strand
GGGGGTTACGTTGGGATGGCTGTTTGGGGGCGGTGGGTAGGGGAAAGATGGGGAGAAAATCTGTAACTCAAAATCTCGTAGAAATGAATGATGTAAACTAAAATAAAATTTAAAAAAAAGAGAGAATGCAGGAGGCACAGTGGCTACAACAACATAAAAAAATAAAACAGCTGGGAAAGACTTAGGAATGTAATGACCAAGCATGACTTCAGAGCCTCTGTGATGAACCATGTTACCCATTTTCCCACAGGGTGGACTAGAGATGCAGAATCAAACAGAAGTTCTCACTCATGGCCCAAAGTGTGGATTTCTTTGCTTGACTCTGGGCAGCTAGGTGGCACAGTAGATAGAGTGCTGGGCCTGGAGTCAGGAAGACCTGAGTTCAAATCTAGCCTCATGACCCTAGCTGCATGACCCTAGGCAAGTCACTTAACCCTGTTTGCCTCAGGTTCCTCATCTGTAAAAATGACCTGCAAAAGGAAATGGGAAACCACTCCAATATCTTTTACAAGAAAACCCCAAATGGGGTTGGTCACAAATAATCAGATGTTACTGAACAACAAGCTTGTTTGACTATGCTCATGTGCTATAAAGGAAGATTTGTGAGGTTTGTTTTTTTTTTAATGGGGAGGAGAGTTGGAGAAAGAGAGGAAGAGAGAGAGAAAGAGAGAGGGGAAATTAGGATAGTAAAGCCAAAAACAAAAAAGGGAAGAAAAAAAGAGTCACTGAGGACTTTTTTTCCGATACATGGAAGACAATTGAAGGAAGTTCAGAAGACACAGATGAGAAACAGTTTTGAAACTTACCTGTTGACTTTGTTAGATACTTAAAAATAACAAGCTGTACATAATAGATGTTTGATATATCAGCCTTTTTTTCTGTTCTTTGCAAATTGAAATATTCCTGTTTATTGGTGTCTGTCAAGTTCAGAATAACAAAAAATTAAATTATCAAAAGTCAGAGGGGAAGAGAGACAGAGAGAGGGACAGCAGAGAGAAAAAGAGGTGAGAGAGAGACAGCAGAGAGATAGAGAAAGAAAGAGTCTGTGAAAGAAAGAGAGAGGGAGGGAGGGAGGGAAGGAGGAAGAGAAAGAGAGAGAGACAGAGAGACAGAAAGGGATAGAAAAAATTCAGGAGGTATGAGAACATGCTTCTTCTGGGGCAGCTAGGTAGTACAGTAAATAGAGCCTGGATTCAAGAAGACTTGAGTTCAAATCTAGCCTCAGATATTTACTAGCTGTGTGACCTTGGGCAAGTCATTTAACCCCTATGTGCCTCAGTTCCTCATCTGTAAAATGGAGACACACTAAAAAAAGAAATGGCAAAGCACTCCAGTAGCTTTGCCAAGAAAACCCCATGAACAAAGTCCATAGGGTCACGTAGAGTCAGATATGACTAAATGACTGAACAAAAAAAATATACTTCTGATTTTGGTCCTCTGGTTTTCCTCCCTTCATTTAAGCTTGTTCCCAGAAGCAGGGAATGATACCAACTAGCAGCTGCTTTCACAAGGAAGAGGCTACACAGGGAAAGGATTTCCCTCCTCTCCTGGGAATGATCTCCAACATGTCTGCTGGAGGGGATGGTAGGAGCCTCTGCGCAATTTCATTCTTCCCTTCCCACCACTAGTAATGGCCTTGGAGCATATCGGATAAGCCATAGTGAAAGTACATACCCTGTTATAAAAGAAACAGCACCGATATTCTCTGTCTGGTCTAGAGGTGTGCAAGAAAGTCTTCTATGCCCTTCATATCCTTGTGATAGCCTATCCTACCCCTGTTCTATGAGGGGAAAAGGAAAAGGGGAAGGAGAAAGGGTGAGGTGCCAATTAGATCTTAGACTAATGGTATCTGCCCTATCTGTTGTTTCTGAATGAAAAGAGAAAGATACTTGGGTGTAGAAGAATCAGATTAGGCACATTATTAACTAACCTTCAGTTTTCTTATTTGCAGAATGGGGATATAACACATGCACTCCCCACTTCACAAGAGTACTGTGAGGAAGACACTTGGTAAACCTTAAAGTCACCAGAAACAAGTGAGATGAGAAGACAATGTGGCACAACGTAAAAAGTGCTAGATTTGGAGTGACAGAACCTGGGTTCCAATGTCAGTTCTGCCACTTACTATATCTGTATGACCCCCAAAAAAGTCACTTAAACTCTCTGGGACCTTGTTTCCTCATCTATAAAATCAAAAGATGAGCCTAGATGCCATATAAGGTTCCTTCTAACTTTCAATGCATGACTCTTACAGCGGTTCTCAACCTGTGGGTTATGTTCAAGTTAAATACATCTTGCATATCAGATATTTACATTACGATTCATAACTAGCAAAATTACAGTTATAAAGTAGCGACAAAAATAATTTTATGGTTAGGGTCACCACAACATGAGGAACTGTATTAAAGGGTCGTGGCATTAGGAAGGTTGAGAACCACTGCTAGGAGAAATAAGAGGGTGAGAATAAGCCAGAGAGATGGAGAAAGGATTCTATAACGTCTCATTTGCATCTTCCGTGGGTCAATATAAGCATCCTTATCTAGTATTTCACTAATATCAAGGCAGTCTCATCCAGGGATGGGGAATCTGTGTCCTTGAGTCTACACATAGCTTTCTAGGTCCTTGGATGCAGCCTTTTAACTGAGTCCAAGTTTTACAGAACAAATCCTTTTATTAAGGAGATTTGTCCTGTGCAGTTTGGATTCAGTCAAATGGCTGAGCTTAAGGACCTAGAGGGCCACATGTGGTCTAGAGGCTGCAGGTTCCTCAACCCTGCTCCAATCCAACCATTGCCTTTTCTTTATGAAGCACTGGGCTAATCACTAAAAAAAAATGAAAAACAGTTCTTGTCCTCAACAAGCTTACATTCTCCTGAGGAATGCAAAATATAAATATTTTTGTTGTTCAGTCATTTCAGACTTTTCATGACCCCATTTAGGGTTTTCTTGGCACAGAAAACTGGATTTGCCATTTCCTTCTCTAGATCATTTTATACAGGAGGAACTAAGGCAAACAGGGCTAAATAACTTGCCCAGGGTCACACAACTAGTAAGTGTCCGAGGCCAGATTTGAACTCAGGAAGATGAGCCTTCTGATTCCAAGGCCAGTGCTCTATCCACTGCACCACCTAGCTGCCCCAAAATATAAATATAGCTTAACATAATTTGAAGAAGAAAGAGAGAAGACTAACAAATATGGGAGTTCTTCATGCGTATCATGGACCCCTCTTGTAGACTTGTAAAGTCCATACCCCTATTCAGAATAACATGCATAAATTAAAATATGTAGGATTACAAAGGAAACCAAACATTTTGAAACAGTTATTAAATTCTTTTGCAAAACAAGCTCATGGATTCCACGTTAAAAACCTCTGAACTAGAAGAATAAGGAAAAATCTTCTTATAAAGATCATAGCTTTAGAGCAGAAGGGACCTTGGAGGCCATCTAATACATTTCCTTCCTTTTACAGATGAAGAAACTGAGGCCTAGATTGGTTAAAAAAAATTACTTGCACGAAGTTGTATAGGTAGTGGAAAGGGGCAAAAATCAGGATCTGAATGCATGTCCTCTGATGACAAATCCAATACCCTTTCCATTGCCCCATGCTATCTTTCATAAGAGCTAAGCCTTAAAAAAAAAAAAAGGCAAGGAATTCTAAGAGGTAGAGATGAGGACAGTAAAGAAGGAGTATATTACCAAAGAGGTACCTCCCAAATTTCTATTGTACTAGCAATGCCTAGTGGTGACTGAAGACCCTAGTTTCTCTTGATTCACTCACTTAATGACCTGCCAAGGTAACAGAAAAGCTACAGGAAGAGGATAAACCACCTAAGATGGCAGGCAGGCCAAAGTTATTTTGTTAAGAGTATAGGGAAGGATAATTAGAGCTTCAACTAAAGACTGGAGACCTAAAAAAGTTATGAACAAGAGAATTAAATTAAAATCACATATTTTATGGTCAGGGTGAGGGATACAAACATTTTTGTGGGTAAAGAAAAAAATGCTTGGCCAAGGTGTTTAATATTTCAAATAGCTCTTGGCTCTAGTCAAGGTTATAAGATATCACCAGGGGATGCAAGTGTCTAAATGAGGGAGGATATTGGCGAGAACATTTTCTCTGAATATTTTTTGAGAGCAAATTGTTTGACTGACCTGGCCAGGATTACACAATTTCAATCCAGGGTCAATTTAAACTGCATTCTTAAACTGGTGGTGGTTGTTAATCAGGCATTGTGAGGGTAGAGTGAGAAGTCTAATTAACCTCTGAAAAAGTTAACTTCAGTCCTTCCAGTCAGTCAAGTGGGCATCTGATGAGCTTACCTCTGCAAATTTGCATTTTGATTGGTAATTCACAGCTAGGTGCTAAAGAATAGTGTCTTTGAACTATTCATCTGAGTCACTTAGGAGAGGCAAGAGATAAAATGTGGAATTTAGTTCTTACCTAACTAGGACTTTGTCTCAGCTTCTGAAGAACACGTCTTTCTTTCCCAAGCCACCAAAGGACAACACCCACTTTGACTCCAGATTCCTGAATTTCTTTGATCAATTTCAATGAATATAGATCCTACTGGATTTTGAGGATGAACAGTTACTAGGTATGGTCAACACCTCTGAAATTTGTGTGCTCTTCCTTGCTACCATCCTAGTGTAATCCTTCATCATCAACCATCTACACTAATTTTGCAACAAGCACATAACAAGGCTTTCTACCCCTAGCTGCTCCTTCATCCTTCACACGGATGATTAAGCAAAAATCTGATCATGCCACCCTGAGGGAATGAACTAGGAGAAGCTGGGGTCCTGATTCACTGCTAGGCAGCTTTAGTATAATAATCCTAACTGGAGTGCTGCACAGGGAGACCTTCCAATGGCTCTCTGTTGCCTACTAAAGTTAAAATTCTTTGTCTGGAGTTTGAGGGCCTTCTAGAACCTGGATCTTCTTCATTTTTCTAGCTTTATCTCATTCTGTTCCCCTTTATATTCACCACACTTTATTCAAATTGTTTTGCTCACCATGCTTTATAGCTGTACTTTTGTTCATGTTATCTCCTATACCTGAAACCATATCCATGTCCAAGACCCAGTTCAAATGCTCTTTCCTCTATGAAGGCTACCTAGAGTCCTCCATCCAGAAATGACTTTCCTTTCCTTGATTCTCATAGCAGATTCTCTCATGCTCGTGTCACCCCCCCACACACACACACACACTCAATAAACTCCAGTGGAGTTTTATCATTTATTGATTATAATTATTATATATACATAATTATATTATTATTATTTTATTGCCTCCTGGAGCAAACACAAAATGCTCTGTTTGGCATTCAAAGTCCTCTATAACCTAGCCCCCTTCTACTTTTCCAGTCTTTTTATATCCTCCTTCCCAATATATACTCTTCAATCCAGTGACACTAGCCTCTTGGCTATTCCACAAACAAGAAACTTCGTCTCTTGGTTCTGGGCATTCTCTTTGGCTGTCCCCCATTCCTGGAATATTCTTCTTCCTCTGCTCTGACTATGACCTCCCTGGTTTCCTTTAAGACCCAACTAAAATACCATCTTTTACAGGAAGCCTCCCCATAGCCCTTCTTAATTCCAATACCTTTCCTCTTTTAATTATTTCTTATTTATTCTGCATATAACTTGTTTTGTATGTATTTGTTACCGGGCTGTCTCCTCCATTAGACTGTAAGCTCCCTGAGGATAGGAACTATCTTATGCCTCTTTTTGTATTCCCAACATTTAGTATGGTGCCTATACAATACTTGGTATAGTAGGTGCTTAATAAATATTGATTTATTGATCAATTGCTCTAATAATAATCTATTCTGCATTCTTATCATTACTATATAGTTATGATGGGGTCTCTACCTGTGTTTCCCTGATGAGGAAAAGTCCTTTCCCAATGCTGATCGGCAACTCTCCTGCAATTTATGGGCTAAAAGAAGCGTCTAGACCACTCAGATGTTAAGTGAGTTGTTCAAGATCACACCAACAGTAGTGGCAGAAGCAGGACTTGAACCCAGGTCTTTGACACTTTTTTTGAGGCTGCCACTATGTCACACTGTCTCTTGTATAGCTATAGCATATATATTTTGCTGTATATTTATTATTGCATATTTCACAGAATCACAGAGTTGATTGGGGCCTCAAAAACCCTAAAATCCTCCTTATACTTAAAAAAGACTCTTCTCCGCAACATCTTTGACAAATTGTCATTCAATCTTAAACTGAAGATCATCTCAAGTTAGAAGGCAGTCATTACCTCTCAAAGCAGCCCATTCATTGTCAGACATCTGTAACTGTTGAAAGTTTTTCTTTAACATTAAACCAAAATTTGTATCCTGGTAACTTCACCCTTTGTTCTTACTTCTGCCTTTTGATAGCAAAAGAAAAAGTTTAATCCTTCTTCTCTGTATCATCCCTTTAAATACTTGAAGATAGTTATCAAGCTCACCATGACTTCTTATCTAGGCCAGATATCCCCAGGTCCTTCTTGGGGCACAAACACAAGGTCTTATTGATGTTTATCCTAAGACCTAGCACCCTAAACTAAATATAAAAGTCTAGAACCAGTCTGATGATGACATGGTACAATAGTACTGTTATCTCCCTACTTAAGACAGCAAGATACTATTCCTCTATCAATTGAGTCTAAGATTGTAACAGATATTTCTATCTGTCAGATCATACTGTTGACTCATATTTTGTTTGTAGTTAATACATTAAAATCCATAAACTCTTGGACATTGATCCCTTTTAGCCATTTCTGTTTTGTTTTTTCCAGTCTTTGAACTGGATCATTCTCCTTGAAAGAAAAACAGAAACACAAAAGTAGTTGAATTTTTTTGTATCATTTCATCCACACCTTGTTTGATATGTTTCTTTTCCCCTCAAATATCTGAAAGATTTCTCTTTGTTCCCTTTAATTTTTCTCATTAGATTCATCTCATTCTGAGCTTTAGTATTCCTAATGTTTTTTTTATTGTGTTATGTCACATTTTTGTATTCACACTGTTACCTGTCTTTACTAACATCATTCTCTACATCTTTTAAAAATTAGGTTGGTTAGTGAGCTCCCTCACTTAAAACCAATTCACACACAACTCAAGACATCACCTGTCACATCATCATGTCATTGGTCCTCTCTGAAAACAAAGGACAAGCGATGACAATGTTCATATCTGTCTTTTTAGATAATTCCTCTTCAGTGGTATTCTCTTTCTTTGTGTCTTCATTATTCCATCCCCAATGGCTTCCCTTTCCTCCTGAGCTGACTTTCCCTGTAGAATTTTAGACCATTTTCTCTCATCACCAAGAAATCTGCTCTTCTAAAATCTAAGGTGTATGTAAGATTACTCCTGGCTTTTCTCTCCTGTATCTCAGACTCTTCTATAGAGTCAGTCACATTATTTCCACCCAAGGAACTAGTTTCTTCTTGTTGGCAGGCATCAGATCAATCCTCCATTTTTTTTTTTGGAAGAAGAAATTACCATGAAGGCAAGTCAAGAAATGTTTTGCTGCTTCGCTTTGGATGCAGAGTGAGGTCTGGGAGATGTATATATATATATTTAAGGCCCATATCATAAGATCATAGGATTATAGATTTAGAACCGAAAAAGATCTTACAAAAATTCTTACCAACCTCATCATTTTATAAATGAAGAAACTGACATCAAGAGAAGTTAGGAGACTTGTTAAAGATCACACAGGTAGTAAGGGGACAAGAACAAGATTCAATTCAGACTCTCTACCTCTAAATCCAGAGCCTTTCTCACTGTACCACACCATCCCATATCATGTCACTATGCTAAACCTATGATCTGTTTATCAAGTCATACAATTATCAAGAAGGGGTCAAGATAAATAGGTTGAGACAAATAAAGGATAAGGGAGAACTAAAGGAGAGAAATATGGTATACTATATATTATAATATAATATAACATAACATAATATAATACAATAAATATGGTTTAATAACAGAGAATCTAAGCAGAATCTAATCAGGGACCCAAAATTTTAGTTGGGAAAAATTTTGTCTTGGGAGACAGTCATATTTTAAAGTATTTTGAGATATAACTAGAATCCTTCATATGGGGAAGAGGAAAGAGTCTGCCTAAATGACAATCTAAGAAGCTCTCTTCCAATACTCTGATTCCATGATAGAGATTATGGATAGTACGTAAATCAGAAGGAAGAAATCTACCACTGTCTAATACAAAGTTCTCCCTTATTAATAACAAAAACAAGTCAATCCATCCCATGTCACTTCACAGTCATGTGTATAAAGCATAGCAGTGAAGTTGGCACCATCTTGCTAAAACAATCCTGGAGGACAAAGACTGTCTAATTTTGTCTTTGTATCCCCAGGACCTAGAGTGATACCTTTCACACACTAGGCAATCAATGTTTGTTAAACTATATAAAATTGCATTGATTGACTAAACCAAGTACCCAGGGGTCATCAGAATAGACCAGCAGAAGCCCTGGGCATACCAGACTTGTTTCTTTAAGAAAGAACCTTGGCGAAGCTCTGGTAGTTGCTTTTAACAGTGTTGATCATCGGTCCATGATTTGGCACTTCTGTGGAGGAATGACTTAGCAGAATTCTGAACTTTATGTTTCCATTCAGTTCTTCTATTCTGGCCTGCAGGCTTCAACTTATCTTAACAATCTTTGGAAGTTTCATCTAATGGTTGAGTTTTAATATTCTCCATCCAAATTCTATTAAGTTTTTGCCTTTTTTTTTCTTGCTACACTTAAAATATTTCACTCTGGATTTGGCTCTTTATTTAATAATGAAGCAAAGTCTGTTTTTTATTCAGAAATCTGTACTAACTGCAGGCTACCTGGTGATTCTTATAACATACTGAGTAAGAGGCTGTGTAGTGTAGCAGACAGAGTTAAGAAATTGTAGTCAGGAAAACATGGGTTCAAATTCCACCTCTGATGATTACTAGCTATGTGATTCTGGCAATCATTTAACCTCTCAGGTCCCTCATCTGTAAAATGAGAATAGAAACAAGACCTCTCTTACAAGGTTGTTGTTTATTTAACTTTTTAGGGTGAGGAGGGGGCAAGGCAGGGCAATTGGGGTTAAGTGACTTACCCAAGGTCACTCAGTTAAGTGTCAGGTGTCTGAGGTTGGATTTGAACTCAGGTCTTCCTGACTCCAGGGTCAGTGCTCTATTCTCTTCACCACCTAGCTACCCTTATGAGGTTATTTTTATGTAAATAGTAACTTATTTTTTCCAATTACACGTAAAGACAATTTTCAACATTCATTTTTTTGTAAGATTTTGAGTTGCAAATTTTTCTCCCTCCCTCCCTAAGATCGCAAGCAATCGGATACAGGTTATACACGTGCAATCATCTTACAAGGGTTTTGTAAGGATAACATGATAATGGATGGAAAGGGCGCTGAAAACTTTAAAATGCTGCATAGGATCATAGGTTTCAGGCAGGAAAGGACCACAAAGGCCATCAAGTCCAAAATCTTTCTTTTACAAGAGGAAAAAACTGAGACTTAGGCAGGTTAAATGATTGGCGCAGGATCTGCAGGTAATAAAGTTTCTGAGGTGGGATGTGAACTCAGATCTTTTTGAACAAAACTCAAGTCGTGCTATTAATATATAAAGATATTCATCAATTAATGATATAAAATGTTCAATGTTTGCAGTGAAGACCATGCCAATTGTTCTGCATCCAAACAAAACTCTTTTCTTTCCTGAGCTCCACAGAGTTAGAGTCAATAGCAGAGGAAAAGCAAGATACAGAGGAAAAGGTGCTAGGAAATGCTGATTCCCAATATTTTAATTAATGGAAGGGAAGCATATGTATGTATGTGTGTGTGTGTTATAGGTATGTGTGCATGTATGGGTTTAGGGGGGCAAGAGTATGGGTTGGTGCTTCTGCTTAAAACTATCATTTTTTTGTTTGTTTTGGCAAGGCAATCAAGATTAAGTGACTTGCCCAGGGTCACACAGGTAGTAAGTGTCAGGTGTCTGAGGCTAGATTTGAACTCAGGTCATCCTGACGCCAGGATGCTCTATCCACTGTACCACCCAGCTGCCCTTACTGCTTAAAACTAATAAATGCATCTACCCTTGTTAGCCCACACCTAGTCAAAGGTGCCCAATTTGGGGTGCTACCTTTTTTAGAAAAGATATTAACAAGCTAAAGAAAAAATTTTAAATTCATGAGACCTAGTTGAAGACTTGGGCCCATTGTTCCACAGGAAAAGTCATCTCTTCCAAAGATAATCTTTAAAGAGAAGGATTCTTCTAGATGAGTTTCATGGAACCTAAAGTGTTTTGAAGGGGAAATATCTGTAGGTTTTGTATGTATTAAATAAATGACTACTAGGTGGACAGTGGGCTTGAAACCAAATAAGGTTTGTTTGAAAGAACTGGCCATGTTTAACATGGAGAAGAGTAAGTAACCTTGGAGGGAAAACAGTCTTCAAACATTGGAAGTGAAAAACTCTCACCGGGAAGAGGAATTGGATTTATTCTAATTGGCCCCAGAGGCCACAGCCAGACCCACAGGAAGCTCCCTCTAGGCAATATTTTCCTCACTGATTAAATTACAGAACTGACAGAACTAGATAACAATATTACAAATTTAGAGCCAAAAGGAATTGTACAAATTGTACAAATTGTACAAATCATTTGTGGATAGAATCACTGGGCTTAGAGTCACAAAAACCTGAGTACAAATGTGACCTCAGGCATTTATTGGATGACCCTGGACAAGTCACTTAAACTCTGCCTGCCTCAGTTTCCCCAACTGTAAAATGCAGATAATAATAGCAGCTACCTCTCAGGGTTGTTGTGAGGATCAGATGAGAGAATATTTATAAAGTTCTTAACAAAGTTCCCGGCACATAGTAAGTACTTAAAAAAGGTTTTCTTCCTTCTTTTCTTCTTTTCTACCCTCCTTCTAATCCAAATCCTTCATTTTACAAAGAAGGAAACTAATGTCTGGAAAGGTTAAATAACTTGCCCAAGGTAATTATTGTTCAATCATTCAGTTGTAACCAACTCTTCCATGACTGTGCCGCCCATAGCATGCCAATACTATCCATGGGGTTTTCTTAGCAAAGATACTGGAGTAGTTTTGCCACTTCCTTCTGCAGTGGATTAAGCCATACGGAGGTTAAGTGACTTGCCCAGGGTTATGCAGTTAGTAAATAGAACCAGGCTTCTAACAGAGGTCCTCAGATGTCAAATCCAGAACTCTACACACCATTTTTCCCCTTCGATGATCGCTAAGGTACTTCCAGCTCTGAATTGTATAATCCTACATGTTACAAGGAGCAGATTTTGGCTTAATTTATGGAAAATTTTCCTAATAATTGGAGCTACACAAATCTAGAATGGGTTGCTTAGCAAAGAAGGTCAAGTAGGATTAGAAGAATAAGGAAGCCATCACTGGACTTTGGAGGTCTTCAAGCAAAGGCTCAATGACCACTCGTAAATGGGATTTCAATAGTGATTGTACTAGGTGACCTTCAAAGTCCCTTCCAAGACTAAGACAATAGGATCATCTTCTATAGATTTTACCAATGAAATGATTCCATTTGGTTCAATAATTACTTCTTTTAAAATACAAAGAAAAGCTAATGAGGGTGAACTAGTGAGAACATGAAGAAGAAAACAGACTACTGGGACCCTTACCAACCTGAACACAGTATGGTGTGTAGTAGAAAGACTGGAAGACATAGTGTAAAAAAATGCTCATCATCACCCCAGGTCTACCACATATTGGCCACAAAACCATGGACAAGTCACTTAATATTTCTGAGTCTCAGTTTCCTACCCTGTAAAATTGGGGTGATACTACTTGTACTTTCTGTTTCCTAGGAGTGTTAGGAGGGAAGTAATTTGTAAACAATAAAACTCCGTGTAAATGTGAGATGAGGTCCTTCCCATCTCCATTCTGATTGTTGTACATTCAGGAAAAAGTATTCTAGACTCATGTGCTCTTCCTTCCTCCATACAACACGATTTCACCACATTTGTATTTTGTGATTCCCCTGAACATTTAGGGCAAAAACTTCTGCTTTTTAAATTATTTTTTCATTTAATTTTTTTTAATTTTGCAAAAACATCTTAGGTAGGATTTATTTAATAAGCCACTTTGTTGCATCTCAGTTCTGACCATCCACAAAAGTAGCTGAGCTTAGGATGTTTGTGAACACTGTTAATTGTAACTCTCTTAACGCTCCTTACCAGGTATTTTGAAAACTTAACCATGAGAAAGAAAATCCTCCCAACATCAAAATGTCTAAGAATCTTGGTCTTACTTGAGGTCTCAGTCTAATCTTAGTCTGAGCCTTAGTGTCAGTCCAAAGTTCCATGGGATCTTTTCAACAAGGAATCTTTAAGGATTCCTTTAAAACAGAAAATATTTCTAGTAAGTATATGTATTAAACGAATGATGTCTGTTAAGCCAGGGTGTAGTGGAAAGATTCCTGGATTTGGAGTTAAACGACTAGAGTTTGACTCATGGTTCTATTACCTGGGTGCCTTTTGTCATGTCACTTGGGGTTGGACAAAAAAATAATGGTCCCTTCCAGTATTAAATAGACTATGAAATATCAGACTACTAAAGTTAATCTGCATTCAAAGAGATAATGCAACTGCTGCTGTAACCTATTGTGATTAACTCTAATTTAGAGAAGGTGGTTAGTTTTGTTCCTAAGGCACTGAGTGTGGTATAGTAGACCAGACTTTCATGCTTCATGAGGCAGATAGGCAGAAAGAGTATAATCTTGTTGGGTGGATGCTTTCCCTGAATCTATGAATGACTAAAGAAAGTTTCAGGGTAGTTAATCTGCAAGTCTTGTTTGTGACTCCCTGTTTGTTTGTGCCTCTGGACATGGTTTTAGGATTAAGTCTTAATGAATAATTAGCCTTGGGTTAGGGTAAGGAGTGGTCAGGACTAAAGAAGGGTCCTTGCATTTCAATGACCTCAGAGTCTCTGCTATAAGGTATGTAAACTCTGTGATTTTCTTGTATCTTGGCTCTGTATGAAATGGTTCTGTAATAAACAGACTATCGAATACATCCCCGTCTCTTTTATTCAGCTGGTTGCTGGGCCATATTACTGTGCTGGTCACAGCAAATGGCACTCACAACGCTGGGGCATCAGGACGACAGTCAAGTCTCCAGCAATCAGTCCCCCTGAAACTGCCGGCAGGTGGCGGCCCGCAAGAGATCCGAGGGACAACAGAGGATTTCATTCATGGTAAGAGGGGAAGGCTCTATGGAGAGCAACCAGTTTTTCAATTTTTAAAAAAAAATTCGGAGCTCACAGAGACGTAAAAATGGGAGGAACCTTAGTGAAGGGTTTAAAAGATGAAGGAAAAGATTTAAGGATACTGCAACTTACAGCGTGTAAGAGAGGGATTTCAGTTAAGAAACAGATTCTGAAAAAATTTCTAAAAATAGTCTATCAAACAGCTCCCTGGCTCCCAAGCGGTTCTCAGATCAAAGGACCTGATTAGGAAGGAGTAGGAGAGGCCCTAGTTAATTATTTTAAGGAGAATGGTTAGGAGAGTGATTCTGGTTACCTGAAAAACCTGGGAAGTCTGCCCCTCCTGTCTCGAGAGAGTTGATATCAGTTTCAGAAAGGTTTAAGTACACTTAAAGTGTGTGAGGAAGTATTTTTAGAAAGAGAAAAGATTTGTAACTTGATTCTAAAATTTTGAGTAAAGCAACAGGATCAAATTGATTCTTCTAGAGAACTATATGTGTATAAGATTGGCTTCCAAAAATTTCTTTATCATGGAAACTCAAAACTTGAGCATGTTTTAACTGTTTGTGAAACTTTATTGTAATGTTTGTGTCTAGCCCTGCATGGCTAGAAAACTGAACTATTTCTATGTGTCTTTGGTGTTAAATCATGTTTCTGTGAGCCCCCTGGCAGGTCTGACTTTGTGAATATCCCTGCTCCTGAGTGAACCTTTAAGCCAAAGGACCTGAAAAGATCAGATATAGACAGCTTCTCCAGACCCTGCACAGGAACTGCTATAACTCTGTTTTGTACTTTCATTGTGTTACTTCGATCTCCTTTACTGTTAGAAAAATTTTTTGAAAGTTCTTATGTGCCAACTCCCATTAGAAATCCTAAAATTATATCATCCTTGCTAAGTCTCAGGCCCGCATGCTTTTTCATTAATAAAGCTCCCTTTGGCTAAGGAGCTCTGATCTTCTCCTAGCCACTGGGATAACAAGTAAGCACCTTTTTCTTTGTTCTCTTCCCCAGACCTTTCTGCCCCTACCGTCCCCTAGCAGTGAGACCCCTGGAGTGCCCAGACACTGCCAGCGGCGTCTGAAGCTCCACTAACTTATGGGCAGTCAGTCGGACTATGCACCCTCGTGTAAAGGGACGCCCTTATGCTGGGTCAGTCACATGTGTCTTCTTCCCTCTGTCCTGGGACGCTGGGACAGTGGTAAGAAGCTGCTAGGAGGCTGGTAGTGAGGAAAGTCAAGGAGGAGATCCAAAGGAAAAGGGCCTAGGGTTCCATTGCAACCCAGCCTGACTTCAAAACCAACAAACCAAGACATGGGAAGTGAGAAGGGATAATGGATATTGGAGTTTAGTTCAAAAAGTTCAGATAATCATTAAATTTCCTAAGGCCCCCTGCTTGAGAGAGAAATTAAATGATAACCTACCTAGTTTACTGTTTTTTTCTAAACCCTTTGTCGATGATAATAAGATAAGATTTGAATGGGTGGAGCAGGAGTCTCAGGTGAACTGAAGATCATACATGCTGAAAGGCCGCGTGTTGGCTTAAAGATATTTATTTCTAGGGAATAAATTGGCATTTGGCTTTATTTGGTAAAATGGGAGACCATTATATTTGGGTATAAATGTCAATAATGTTCAGATTGGTAATTTGAACTCTTGGCTATGATGAAAATGTATAAATGGTTTAAACTTATAAAGTTATAATTTAATTCCTGTGTAAGGGAGTTTGGAAATGCATTCACCTAAAGTTTTTAGTAGAATATAAGTTTTAAATATTGCTAAATTATGTAATTTGGAAATATTTATAAACTCTAATGTTAAAACAATTTTCTTATTCCTATTCAGAAGCTGTTGAGTTATCTAAGGATATGGTTATGTATGTTAATTGGATATAGGTGAAATGTGTAATGTTTTGGAATTTATAGTAC
>JAQQSU010010979.1:0-12289 GCA_028627135.1 Pseudochirops cupreus | reverse complement strand
ACCTCACATCAGGGCGTATATATAGCCTTCTCCTGGCTTGGAGAATGTCACAGCCCTCTAGACCCATTGCCCAATCACAAAGCTACAAGGCACGGGCATTCCTGGAAAACAAGCCTGGCGCCACAGGCTCCACATGACCACATTCAGCCTATTAGGGAACAGAGTATACTTTCAAATATCCAAGGGTCCTCAGGGTCACATAGCCACTTTAGCAAAGGGCCTAGGGGCAGGGAAGATCTTCAGATTCCCATAACAACAACGTGTCTGTAATTCTGTACAATGTTCTCCAGGTTCTGCTCCCCTCACTGAGCATCAGTTTATTTAAGTCTCTCCAGGTTATTATGAAGTCCATCTGCTCCTCATTTCTTATAGCACAATAGTATTCCATTACATTCATATACCATAACTTGTTTAGCCATTCCCCAGTTGAAGGGCATCCCCTTGATTTCCTGGAAATTTCTTTACAGGGGATGACAAATCCATGGGAGCTTATGAGAGGGGGTGTGTGTGTGTGAGAGAGAGAGAGAGAGAGAAAGAGAGAGAGGTGGTGGTAGTGGGGAAGGAGAGAGAAGAAAATAAGAGGGCCTGGGAAAGAGCCTTGGGGGACATTCAGAGTTAGTTGGCTTGACAAGGATGAAGATATAGTAAAAATGAGATTGAGAGGGAGTAGTAAGATAGACAGAAGAACCGAATGAGAGAGTATTATTATAAAAACCCAGAGAGGAGACAGTATCTAGGAAAAGAGTGTGTTCAGCAGTGAAAAATTCTGCAGAGAGATCAAAAAGGAGGAGGATTGCGAAAATGCCATCAGTTTTGGCAATTAAGAGATCACTGGTGACTCTTAAGGAGCCAGTCTATGCTAGGTCATTCTATGGCACTTTCACACAGAAAGTCTGTGCCAAGCCATTCCACGGTGCTCTCACAGAGTAAGTCTGTGCTAGGGCATTCTTCGGCACTGTCACACCAGTTGGAGAGGGGAGGGCAGGGCAATTGGGGTTAAGTGACTTGCCCAAGGTCACACAGCTAGTAAGTGTTAAGTGTCTGAGGCTGGATTTGAACTCAGGTCCTCCTGACTCCAGGGCCAGTGCTCTATTCATTGTGCCACCTAGCTGCCCCCTGACTCTGTAATTCTTTCTCTGGATGTGGATAGCATTTTTCATCGTGAACCTTTTGGAGTTGTATTGATCATCTTCTTGTTTCTCTCTAGGCTTTCAGGACACTAGTCTCTCCTGGTTCTCCACCTACCCATCTGATTGCTCCTTCTCTGTCTTTTTTGCTGGAACATCCTCCAGATCATAGCCTCTAATTGTAGGTGTCCCTCAGGGTTCTGCCCCAGGCCTTCCTTTCTTCTCCCTTTATGCTTTTTCACTTGGTGATCTCATCAGCTCCATTGGACTCAATTATCTCCATGCTGATAATGTTTAGATCTACTTATCGAGCCCTACTCTCTGCTGACTTTTGTTCTTTCATTTCCAACTCCCTGTTAGACGTCTCAAACTAGATAGCCTGTAGACATCTTAAACTCAACATATCTGAAACTGAGCTAAACATTCCTCCCCCCCCCACCCCCCCCGCCAAATCCTCTTTCCTTCCAAATTTCTCTATTACTGTCAAGGGCACTACCATCTTCCCAGTCTCTCAGGCTCAAAATTTAGATTTGTGATCTTTGATTCTTCATACTCTCTCACCACCTATAACCAATCTATTACTAAGACCTGTTGATTTTACCTTGACCCCTTCTTTTTTCTGATCTTACAACCAAGGAGGTGGAGCTAAGATGACAGAGAAAAGTTAGCTTAGCTCTCCCCCAAACCCTTCCAAATACCTTCAAATAATGCCTCACAAGAAATTCTAGAGTGGCAGAATATACAAAAGGAGAGAGTGACAACTTAGAATGTTGATAGGAAAGGTCTATTGCACTAGGTGAAGAGTGGGACTCAGTCCAGTACAGGCTGTGACAGCACAGACTGAGCCTTAACAAACCAGAGCATCCTTTGGGGGTACCTGAATCAGTAGTGGCAGTGGTGGTTCCTGGACCTCTCAGCCCACAGATGGCAAGGGTGTCAGATAACTGGTCAAAAGGAGATTAAAGGGCAGAACTCAATTGCATTGCCCATATTTAGATCTGAGTCATAGTCCTGGGTCTTAATCCCAGGGCAAGGAGGAGCGCTATCATACCAGAGCTGGTAGCAGTAGGGGAATGGGTACCCTGGTCACAGTTTCAGGATGGAAAAGAGTATTTGTGGTTACTCATAGACCAGTGCACAGTACAGGAGAATACACCTCTTCTCATACCACCCTGGAAGAACCAAAAACAGGTCCCTGGGATTATCTCTGAAAACAGCTACACACCTGAAGGTTGGTACATTTCCTGCTTAACTCCACTTTAGCACAGAGTTAAAAGTTAAGAAATAGGCTGGAAAAATGAGCAGACAGCAGAAAAAGATCCTGATTATAGAAAGTTAGTATGGTGAAAGGGAAAATCAAAACATAAACTCAGAACAAAACAACACAGTCAAAACTGCTACATCCAAAGCCTCAGAGAAAAATGTGAATTGGCCCCAGACCATGGAGGCATTCAAAAAGGATTTTCAAAATCAAATAAGAAAGGTAGTAGAAAAATTGGGAAGAAAAATGAGAGTGATGTAAGAAAATCATTTTTTTAAAAAGAGTCAACAGATTAGTAAAGGAGGCACAAAAAATACTGCAGAAAATAACACCTTGAAAAACAGAATAGGTCAAATGGTAAAAAAAGAGGCACAAAAATCCAGTGAAGAGAAGAATGCCTTGAAAAGCAGAATTGGTCAAATTGAAAAGGAGATATAAAAGCTCACTGAAGAAAATAATTCCTTAAAAACTAGAATTGGGCAAGGGGAAGCTAATGACTTTATGAGACATCATGAAACAATGAAACAAAATCAAAAGAAAAAAATAGAAGAAAATGTGGAAAAACAATTGATCTGGAAAATAGATCCAGGAGAGATAATTTAAAAATCATTGGACTACCTGAAAGTCATGATAAAAAAAAAAAGACATCATCTTTCAAGGAATTATCATGGAAAACTGCCCTGATATTCCAGAACCACAGGGTTAAATTAGAAATTGAAAGAATCCACCAGTCACTTCCTGAAATGAAAACTTCTAGGAATATTATAGCCAAATTCCAGAGCTCCCAGGTCAAGGTGAAAATACTGCAAACAGCCAAAAAGAAATATACCATTGTGCTAATACATGATTAGCAAGATGCTCTCAGAAAAACATGGAAAAACTCAGGATAACACAAAATTTAGCAGTTTCTACATTAAAGGATTGGAGGGCTTTGGAGTATGACATTCCAGAGGGCAAAAGACATAGTATTACAATCAAGAATCATCAGAAAAACTGAGAATAATCCTTCATGGGAAAAATGGATTTTCAATGAAATAGAGGACTTTCAAGCATTCTTGATGAAAAGACCAGACCTAAATAAGAAATCTGACTTTTAAATACAAGACTCAAAAGAAACATAAAAAGGTAAAAAGGAAAGAGACATCATAAGGGATTCAATAAAGTTCAACTGTTTCCATTCCTACATGGGAAAATGATACTTGTAACTCCTAAAAATGTTCTCATTAAAAATGGGTAGTTAGAAGGAGTATACATAGATAGAAAGCACAGGTGTGAGTTGAATATGATGGGATGATTATCTAAAAATGTAAAATTAAGGGGGTAGAGAAAGGAATGCATCGAGAGAAGAGGAAAGGGAGAGGTAGAATGGGGAGGATTATCTGGCATAAAAGAGGTGTGAAAGAGATTTTAGAGTGGAGGGAAAGATGGGGGAAAGGAGGGGAGGAGAGCACATGAACCTTACTCTCACCAAAATTGGCTCAAAAAAAGAATAACATACACACTCATTTGGGTGTAGAAATCTGTCTTACCATACAGGAAAGTAGAAGGGAAAGGGGATGAAAGAAATTGTGTGTGTATGTGTGTGTGTGTGTGTGTGTGTGTGTTTGTGTGTGTGAGTGTGTGTGTGTGTGTGTGTATGTGTGTGTGTGTGTGTGTTAACTTACAGAAGGGAAGGCAGACTTTTGAGAAGGGGCAGGGTAAAAGGAGAGAGGATGTAGGATAAATGAGGAAAATAGGATGGAGGAGAATACATAGTTGGTAATCATTACTGTGAAAAAAATTTACAGCAAGTTTCTCTGATAAAGATTTCATTTCTCAAATATATATAGAGAACTGGGTGAAATTTATAAAAGTAAGAGCCCTTCCTCAATGGAGGAATGGTCAAAGGATATGAAGAGGCAGTTTTCAAAGCAATCAAAGCTATCTATATTTACATGAAAAAATGCAATGCAAATTAAAACACCTCTGAGCTACTCCACACACTTATCAGATTGGTTAATATGACAGAAAAAATTGACAAATGTTGGAGGGAACGTGGGAAAATTAAAATACTAGCGCACTGTTGGCAAAGTTGTATACTGATTCAACCATTCTGGAGAGCAATTTGGAACTATGCCCACAGGGCTATAAAACCATGTATACCCTTTGATCAAGCAATACCACTGCTAGGTCTGTATCCCAAAGAGATAAGAAACAAAAAGGAAAAATACTCATATGTAGAGATCAATATGAGTCCAAAAGCACCTGTGGTGCTGAGGGTCACAGCCCAGTTGCTAAACTCACAAGGAAGTCTCCCATAAGACCTCTCGCTTGATGAGCAGCAGCTGAAACTACTGGTTCGGTCATCCTCCATTGATCCATACCCCAAGTGCATGATGGGATCATGCTCTAATCATGTTGCCCTTAGGGTATAAAAGGAAGATGCTACAATGCGATAAAGGACAGCTGCTGTATGCTTCTCTCTCGCCTCTGGTCTCTTCAGTCCCTCCTGAGAATACAGCCTAAGGCTGGCCCTTAGGCTACTGAGTTGAGTGGCTGTTACACCTATATGTATAAAACTATTTATGGTAGTTCTTTTTTTTGTGTGGTGGAAAGGAATTGGAAATTGAGTTGATGAGGGGATGTCCATAAATTGGGGAATGGCTGAACAAGTTATTATATATGATTGTGATGGATTACCATTGTGCTAATACATGATTAGCAAGATGCTCTCAGAAAAATATGGAAAAACTTACATGAACTGATGCAAATTGAAATTACCAGAACAGGAGAACATTGTACATAGTAACAGCAATATTGTATGATGATATACTGTGAATAACTTAGCTATTCCCCATAATACAATGATCCAAGACACTTCTGAAGCCCTTATGATAAAAGGTACTGTCCATCTACAGAGAAAGAACTGGTGGAGCCCAAATGCAGATTGAAGATACTTTTTCTTAATTTTTCTTGCTTTTTCTTTCTTTCACAGCATGCCTTACATGGAAATGTATTTTGCATGATTACACATGCGTAAACTATGTCAAATTGTTTTCCTTCTCAATGGAGGGGGGGGGGAAGGAAGGGAGGAAGGGAGAGAATTTGGAACTCAAAATTTGAAAAAAATGTCAAAATTGTTTTTACATGTAATTGGAAAAAATATTAATTAAAATGATCCTATCATCCCCCTGATAAAATCCCTTATTACCTCATGCATGGGCTGTTACACAAGCCTGCTGGCTAATAGGTCTCTCCCCACTATATTCCATCTTCCACTCAGCTTTCAAAGTGATCTTCCTAAAAGCTCAGATCTAACGGTATCATACCCTTACTCAACCAACTCCATGGACTCCCTGTCACCTCTAGGATCAAACATAAAATTCTCTATCTTTTAAAGCACTTCATAACATGCCCCATTTTTCAGTCTTCTTAAATCTTATACTCCCTACCTCCACATACTCTGATCCAGTGTCTCTGGTCACCTTGCTCTTCCTTGAACATGACACTCCATCTCCCAACTCCAGGCATTTCCATTGGCTGTTTCCCATGCATGGAATGCTCTCCTTCCTCATCTGTACAATCTCTAGGAACCTTCACTTTTTCCAAATCTTCTGCCTTCTACATGAAAACTTTCCTAGTAGTATCTTCTCTCTGTTGAATGTTTCCTATTTATCCTGAACAAAGCTTATTTGTACATAATTATTTGCATGTTGACTACCTCATTAGGTTGTAAGTTCAAGGACAGGGATTATCTTTTGCCTTTTTTTGTATCTCCAGTGTTTAGCATAGTGCTTGGCACATAGTAGGTCCCTAATAAAAGTTTATTGACTGATCTGTGAAGAATTATATAAGGTAAGCTATGAACAATGTAATAATATAATGAGGTTGAGATCTATACAGCTTGATTAAGTATTCATATCAGTGAGATCACAATAATCCATTAAAATATAACTCACTTATAAGGTGCTTTATAATTTATAAGGCAATGAGTACCTAAGAATACAATGTACTATCAATCCCCAATGATTTTTTTTTGTTTTTTGGAGGGGGGAGGATGGGGCAATTGGGGTTAAGTGACTTGCCCAAGGTCACACGGCTAGTAAGTGTTAAGTGTCTGAGGCCGGATTTGAACTCAGATCCTCCTGACTCCAGGGCCGGTGCTCTATTCACTGCACCACCTAGCTGCCCCTCATGCTATCAATCCTAACCAATCAAGAAGTGCTTTTTTAGATTTCTATTATGTGGCAAGTACTAAGCTAGGCCCTGGGGATATAAAGATAATAATGAAACATTCCCTGCCTTTACATTCTATCTGATGAGGCAAGATACATATATGTAAAGCATATACAAAATAAACATAAAGTAATTTTTAGAAGGAATTGTTTGCATCTGGGGGGAAAATAGAAAGGCATCATGTAGATAGTGAAGTCTGAGCTGAGCTTTGAAGGAAACCAGGGATTCTAAGAAGTAGATGTGAGGAGTTGAGGATGACTCCAAGACTGGGCACCTGAAAGGATGGTGTTGCCCTTGGCAGAAACTGGGAAGTTTGAAAAAAGGCTGGGTTGGACTTCCAGTGCCAAGATAGTGGAATGAAGAAGGAATCCTCTGAACCCCTCCCAAATTCCCCTCCAGACAACTAGAAAACCACCTTAGAATTGATCTAGAAGCAAGAAAGGTCTGTATCACTGGGGTGGGGGGAGAGCAAGGTTCAAGAGCAGCAGCAGGAGCCAGACTTGAAGCAGGGGGCCTGCAGCAGGGTTCCAAGTCTGGGACAATCCAACAGGAAGGAACCTCTCCCTCCCCTTACCCCGCCTTTGCAAAGCCTCCAGCAGCCTCCTAGGCAAGTGAGCAGTCTGTACAGAGCAGCAAGGATCCACCTAGTGACACCCCATCCCCCAGCACAAGCCACTAGCTAGGCCTTGACCCCACTGCTACATAGTATTGAAGTCCACCCTGGGGCTGGCCAACAAGCCTGCAGCCTATTAGCAGAGAGATCCTGTTTCCATAGCAAACCAGTAGCAGTGCCCAACCTCTGGGGAAGACTAGAAACAAGATTCTTTCTCCAGAAAGACTGTTATCACAGCAACCCAGCAGCAAGGCTCCACCTCTGGAGCAGGCCAGCAGCTAACCTCACATAAAGGGGTGGTCAATGGGGAGCCCCCCACTCCCCAGTACAGGACAGAAGGGAAGCTTACCCTCCATAGAAAGAAAGCACTAAGCCCTGAAGCCCAGTGAAAGCCAACAGTAAGACTCAGAGCCCCAGCACAAAAAAGCTTGGGACAGTGCAGAACCAGGGCCCAACTCTCACATAAAACACCAAGTCACAAAAAAAGGCAAAAAGGTGAGCAAAAACAAAAAACAAAAGTGTGATTATAGAAAGTTATTATGGTAATAGGGAGGATCAAGGCATAAACTTAGTAGAGCACAATAGAGTCAAATTGGCTACATGTAAAGCTTCAAAGAAAAATGTAATTTGGTCTCAGGCCCAAAAAGAATTCCTGGAAGAACTTAAACAGGATTTTAAAAAGCAAATTAGAGAAGTTGAAGAAAAATTGGGAAAAGAAATGAAAGTAATGCAAGAGAATCATGAAAAAAGAGTCAATAACATAAGAAAAGATGTACAAAAATTCACCAAGGAAAATAACTCCCTAAAAAAAGAATTGGCCAATTCCTTCAAAATTAGATTAGAGCAAATAGAAGCTAATGACTTTATATGAAATCAAGATACTGTAAAACAGATCTAAACAAATGAAAAAATAGAAGGCAATGTGAAATATGTCATTGAAAAAACCACTGATCTGGAAAATAGATCCAGGAGAGATAATTTAAAAATTATTGGACTGCCTGAAAGCCATAATAAAAAAAAAAGAGCTTAGAAATCATCCTTCAAGAAATTCTCGAGAATGATGTAAACTAAAAATAAACAAAAGTTATTTTTTTTAAAAAAGAAATTCTCAAGGAAAATTGCCCTGATATTCTAGAACCAGAGGGCAAAATAGAAATTGAAAGAACTCACTGATCACCTCTTGAAAAAGATCCCAAAAAGAAAACTCCTAGGAATATCATAGCCAAATTCCAGAGTTCACAGGTCGAGAAAATATTACAAGCTTCCAGGAAGAAATAATTTGAGTATTGTGGAAACACAGTCAGGATAACACAAGATCTAGCAGCTTCTACACAAAGAGATTGAAGGGGTTGTAATATGATATTATGAAGGTCAAAGACACTAGGATTAAAACCAAGAATCACCTACCCAGCAAAACTGAGTATAATGCTTCAGGGGAACCTATGGTCATTCAATGAAACAGAGGACTTTCAAGTATTCTTGATGAAAAAACTAGAGCTGAACAGAAAATCTGACGTTCAAATACAAGAAGCAAGAGAAGTATGAGAAGGTAAACAGGAAAAAGAAATCATAAGGAACTTATTAAAGTTAAACTATTTATATTCTTACATGGAAAAACTATAATTGGCACTCATGAGACTTTTCTCAGTATAAGGATAGTTGAAGGGAATATATATGTGCATACATATATATATATATGCATACATACATATATATGTATGTATAAGAGGGTGTATGTATGCATAAATGCATATGTGAATATGTGCATATGTGTGTATATGTATACATAGACTGAAGGCCCAGGATCAGTTGAATAGGAAGGAATGATACCTAAAAAATAAAATTAAGAGGTGAGAGAGAAATATAAAGAGATAAGGAGAAAAGGAAAGATAGAATAGGGTAAATTATCTCATATAAAAGAGGCAAGAGAAAACTATTACAATGGAGGGGAAGAGCAGGAAGGTGAAAGGGAATGAATAAACCTTACTCTCATTGAATTTGGCTTAAAGAGCGAATAATTACACACTCATTTGGGTATCTTACCCTATAGGAAAGTAGTGGGGAAAGGGATAAGAGGGGAGATGATAGAAGGGAGGGCAGATTAGGGGATAGAGTAGTTAGAAATACATATGTTTGAAAAGTGACAGGGTCAAAGCAGAAAATAGAATAAGTGGGGGTCAGGATAGGATGGAGGGAAATATAGTTAATCTTTCATAATATAACTGCTATGGAAATGTTTTGCGTAACTACACATGTACAACCTATATTGAATTGCTTACTTTCCCAGTGGGGGTGGGTGAGGAAGAAAGGGAAAGAATCTGGAAATCAAAGTTTTAAAAACAAATGTTCAAAAAAATTGCTTTTTATATGCATCTGGAAAATAAGATATACAGACACTGGGGTATAGAAATCCATCTTGCCCTATTAGAAAGTTAGAGAAGGTATGGGGGAGGACATAAGAAAGAGCAGATTGGGGGAAGGGGTACTCAGTGGGCTCACTATCTTGGGGTGGGGGTAGGGGAAAGATGGGGAGAAAATTTGTAACTCAAAATCTTGTGGAAATGAATGTTGAAAACTAAAAATAAATTTAAAAAAATAAAAAAAAACTGGCCAAATGGAAAAGGAAGTAGAAACACTTACTGAAGAAAATAATTCCTTGAAAATTAGAGTTGAACAAGTGGAAATTAATGACTCTATGAGACATAAAAATATTACAAAACAAAACTTATAAAGTAAAAAAATAGAAGAAACTGTGAAATTTCTCATTGGAGAGATAATATAAAAATTATTGGACTACTTGAAAGCCATAATAAAACAAAACAAAACAAAACAAAACAAAACAAAACAAAACCTTGACAACATCTTTCAAGAAATTATCAAAGAAACCTGCCCTGATATATTAGAACCAGAGGGCAAAATAGAAATTGAAAGAATCCACTGAAAGAGATCCTGAAAGAGAGCCTGAAAGAGATCCCAAAATGAAAACTCCCAGAATCATAGCCAAATTCCAGAGATCACAGATCAAGAACCCAAATTGTATTGCAAGAACCCAAAAAAGAAAGAAGTCAAATAATGTGGAACTATAGTCAGGATTACACAGGATTTCTCAGATTCCATATTAAAGAACTGGAGGGCTTGGAATTTGATATACCAGAAGGCAAAGGAGTTAGTATTACAACCAAGAGTCATCTACTGAGCAAAAGTGAATATAATCTTTCAGGGAAGAAATGGACATTCGGTGAAATAGAGGAATTTCAAGCATTCCTGATGAAAAGACCAGAGCTAAATAGAAAATTTGACCTCCAAATACAAGACTCAAAGGAAACATAAAAAGTTAAAAAAAAAAGGAAATTCAATAAGGTTAAGTTTATTTTCTATATGGTAAGATAATATTTGTAACTCTTAATAACTTTATTAGTATAAGAGCAATTAGAAAGTTTATATGTAGACAGAGGGTTTGGATATAAGGTGACTTTGATGGGATGATACCTCCCCCCCCTCCAAAGAAAACAAAATAAAGGAGTGAGAAAGAAAATTGCACTGGAAGAAGAAAGAGGGGGGAGATTGAATGGGGTAAATTATCCTATATAAAAGAGGCATGAATAGCTATTATAATGGAGGGAAAGATGTGGAGGGGGGGCAGGCAAAGCTTAACTCTTACTGTCATCAAAATTGGCTCAAAGAAGGAATAACATATACACTCAGTTGGATATAGAAATCTGTCTTGCCTTATAAAGAAGTAAAAAGGGATGCGATGATAGAAGGGGTAGGGAGGACTGATACAAGAGAGGGTATATTGGGGGAGGTGGTGATCAGAAGTAAAACTCTTGTGAGGAGGGAAAGGTGGGGAGGAATGAGGAAGGAAAGGGTGAGAGGGGGTGAGAGAAAGGGGGATAAACAAGGGAAGAATAGTATAGAGAGATATACACAGTTCTCATAATTATAAGTGTGAATGGGATGAACTCACCCATAAAATGGAAGCAGATAGCAGAATGAATTAAAAACCAGAATCCTACAATATGTTGTTTACAAGAAACACATTTGAAGCAGACAGATGCACAGGCTAAAGGTTAGGGACTGGAGCAAATCTATTATGCTTCAGCTGAAGCAAAGAAAACAGGGGTAGCAGTCATGATCTCAGCAAAGCCAAAGCAAAAATAGGTCTAATGAAAAGAGATAAAGGAGACTATATCTTGCTGAAAGGTACCACAGATAATGAGCTTGTGTCAATACTAATCATATTTACACCAAGTGGTATAGCGTCTACATTTTTGAAGAAGTTGAATGAGTTAGTTACATGAGGAAATAGATAACAAAACCATAACATTTCCCTCTCGTAACTAGATAAATCTAACCAAAAAATAAATAATTTAAGGAGGTGAATAAAAGTCTGGACAAGTTAGATATGATAGATCTCTGGAGAAAACAAAATGGGAATATAAAGGAATATGCCTTTTTCTCAGCAGTACGTGGTACCTACCATGACCATATATTAGGACATAAAAACCTCACAACCAAATGCAGAAAAGCAGAAATAGTAAATGTATCCTTTTCATATCATAATGCAATAAAAATTAAATTCAATAATGGGCAATGGAAAGAGAGATTAAAATTAAGTGAAAATTATATAAACTCATCGTAAAAAACAAATGGTTCAAAGAACAAATCATAGAAACAATTGATAATTTCATCAAACAAAATGACAACAATGAGATAACATACCAAAATTTATGGGATGCCACCAAAGTTTTTAGAGGTATATTTTTTTAGAGGAAAATTTGTATCTCTAATTGCTTATATCAATAAAATAGAGAAAAAGCAGATCAATGAAATTGGCATGCAACTAAAAAAACTAGAAAAAGAGCAAATAAAAAATCCCCAACTAAATACCAAATTAGAAATCCTGAAAATCAAAGGAAAGATTTTTTTAAATTTTATTTTATTAAGAATTTTTTTTGAGTTACATATTTTCTCCCCATCTTTCCCCCGCCCACCACCCCAAAACAGCCATCCCAGTGTTTCCCCCCTCCCCCAGTCTATTCTCTCCTATGTCACTTTTTGGTAGGGCAGGAT
>JAQQSU010010978.1:0-12289 GCA_028627135.1 Pseudochirops cupreus | reverse complement strand
AACAGTGACACAGATCATTGACAGAAAAAAAATGATTAAAAAAGAAAGAGAGGAGCAGGTTTGGAAAAAGATCAAAATTTCAAATTTGGTTCCAGGTGTGGGTGAGACATCCAGATGGGAATGTTCTGTAAACAGTTGGAAATATGAGTTTAAAAACTTGGGGAAAAGGTCATGGTTGGACATAGGATATAGGCTGGGTCACTATATTGAAAGAACAGTTGAAGTAGCAAAATGAAATGAAATGTCAAAGGATAGATATCTACAAGGAACAGTTTGGGAGACAGAATTTTAGGAAACATCAACATTGGGGAGGAGGAGAACATATGCAGAAAAGGAAGGGCTACTGAGGTAGGATAAGAATCAGAAGAGTATGGTATGTTTTAGGCCAATGGAGAATAGTGTATTCTCAAGAAAGGAATGGTTAACACTCCTAATGCCTGCTGAAATTTTGTGGAGCCTGAGGATTGAGAAAAGACATTGGATTTGGCTATACTTGGTTACTTTAAAATGTAGCTACATAAGAAGAAATATATTTATAGTTAATATTGCTTTGAAGCTCCCATTGTTCAGTGAGAGAGTACACAATAGTTTTCCTCAATCTTTCATACTTATATTGTCTGTATTTATAATGAATATCTTTCAGAAACCTTTTTTCCACATTTTTCTTCTTTCTAAAGGGATTCACAATTTTTTTTCCATGAAAACTTTGCAATTCAAGAATAAGAGGGAACAGAGTTTGTTAAAATTCTTTAATATGCATGAATTAGGTAGGGGTGGTTGACATACAGAAGTGTTTTCATTAATTGAGATTTCAACCAAATAATAAATAAATAAACATTTATTAAGTGCTTACTATCTGCCAGGTCCTGGCTTAAGTGCTAGGGATACAAATAGGAAAGTAAGAAAAGCCATTCTGTTAAGGGACTCATATTCTAATGGAAAAGACAAGATATAAGATAGAAAGATCTCATATTCCTTAGGGTATAACAGCAAAGCAGATCATAACGCCTTTTCTTTAAGGGAATTTTCACTGATAAATTATACCATTCTCTGATGTCACCACTATTGCACAACACTAATGATGATTTTGGCTACAGGGGCATTTACCAGACTGGAATAATTAAAAAAAAATCACCAAGGGACTAGGACACAGAAACAAGTTCATTTTGATGGAGGGGTGGGGTGGTGGTGGTGATGGTGGGAAAGATCTAAAATCTTATGATGTCTTGATTGTAGCACAAAGGTCTCTAATGGAGTACTATTATTTTCCCTTACCCTTTACTGTTTTGATTATCTGTCACTGATTTGGTAAAAAATCTATCTATCCATCCATCCATCCATCCATCCATCTATCTATCTATCTCTTTATCAGATTTTTAGATTTCACAAATCTCAGAGGGATGCACAGTTGCATGACAAACTCAGGATCCAACATGGCCCCTAGGCCGAATATTAGGTTGAGTCTAAAGAAATAAAATTGAATAGGCCTGTGTGGGTCAAATGAACCACTTACCCAAATAAAACAATCAGAAGTAGGCTTGCAGTGAACAGGGATCTTTATTTTCCTTTCCTGGGAATCGGGAGTCCTTCCCCAAGGTGATTGAAAGGAAGGAGGCATGTGATATGGGACAAATGGGGCTTTTAAATCCTAATAGAGCAGGGTCAGATTTCCCTGCTGCCCTCCCCACCTCATGCTCCCATTGGTTGGGGGGTGGGCTCATAATCTAAATGTGAGAAGAATACAAAGGATGGGGAAAAGACTCTGGCTCTCTCTGCCTCCCCTTGGTTGGGAGGCGGGGCTCACATTCTGGTGCAAGCAGAACAAAGGCCTGGGAAGCCTGCTTCCATCGCTACTATCTCTTATTTCCCTTGGCTGGGAGACAAGCTCATGGTCTCTGGGAGCAGAGCAAAAACCCAGGAAGCCTTTCAATCTAATGCTGTTGCAGGAAAAGGGTGGGTTTAAAAAGAAAAACTTTGAAGGAAAGAAAAAACAATAAGGTACCAGGAAGAGGAAGGGGGAAAGGGTCCCGAGTTCTGTACTTCTTTTAAGAGAACCCAGGACTCTCTTCTACTTCCTATTCTGGGAAGTCTTCACAGAGAGTATACCCCATTCAGGGCTAAATGTAAATCTCTACACTTGGGCTCAGAAATTCAACTGTGCAACTCTAGGGAGGGGTAACATGGCTAAATAATTCTGCATATAAAAAGATGTGGTAGTTTTGGTGAACTGCAAGTTCAATATGAGTTGGTATAACATAGTAACAAAAATATTAAGATTTTGATTTCATTAATAGAAGACATAATAACTGACTAGGGAGGTGACTTCTTTAACTATCTTCTAGTCAGTTCATATCACAAATATGTGTTCAGTTCTAGTTACCACATTTTGTGAAGGATAAATTGAAGCAGTACCTTAAGATTCTGTTCCATCTATCTATTTGTCTGTCTGACTATCTATCTAATCCACACACATATATGTACATATACACACATGTATACCTACATATATGCATAAATGTATATATATGTAATATATATGTTGAGTTCCTTGAAATCTAGAAATCATGAGCAAAACACCTTGAATCTTGCATATGACTTTAGACAAGCCATTTAGGTCTTTGTTTAGCCATCTATAGCCATTTATACTGAGTTTGTTTGCAATCTTACGTTACAAAGGGGCTGCTCTTTTCAATCTTTGGGGGTCAAAGTCAGACTTTACTATTCTACTTTATGAAAAGGGATAAACTTTAAATGGTTTTAAAAAGTGTTTTATTCCTTTAATTATTTTTTTTAAGTGCAGGTTCAATAATTAAGAAAACACAGCCTGAGATTATTTTAAACCTTCAAGGCATGAGGTGGAGAAGTTATAGAATGAAGACTACTTGTTGAAATAAGGAAGGGATTTGAAGACACTTGCAGGTGCTATCTGCCACGCTGGTGGCACCAAACATTGATACTAGTTTGGGGGAAATGTATGGAGGTTTAGATCAAAACTTAGAATAAAAGGAAACATTACCTCATTTCCTAATGTCTTCCCTTCTTCTTTCCTCCCCTGGCTTCATCCTTTTTCCTACCTCTGACCATCTTTTTATTGCTACTAGAAGAAAAGAACCAGACACAGAGGCTGGCAGGGAGATACTGCAAGGCATTTCTCCCTGGGTTTGTGGGAAATAGCAGAAGGTAGTTTCAGATAAGGGTATTAGCTAAGGTGTTAGGGTAAACACCTAATTAGAGACTTGCTGCTCAAACAAAACTGGACCAAAAAGTGGGGGCACTAAATTTGGAAGAGTCTGGACCATCTATCCCCAGAGCTGTTTTTGGCTGAAGGGGCTGTTTAAATCCTTTAGAAGGAAGGAGCTAGGGGAAGAAGGCTGCTTGAAAGTTAATTGTGCCTGTTTCAAGTATAAGTCATTCTATTTGACAAATTGGCCCTAAATTTTTATTTTTGCCTCTGGTATCTGTTAATAACTGGGTATAAAAGGTATAAAGATATTTTGAAATAAATAGTTTAGATGACTAAGAAAATTATGCATTCTCCAAATCCCACTCAGAAGTAATACTGGACCAGTATTACTAAAATTGAAGTTTGTTTTCTAGTGTAAACTTGTTTAAAATTCAGTTCCAGGTTCTTTGGGTCTTAGAAAGAGTTTGAGGGGGATGTCAGTGTAGTTAAACCTATGCATATTGAAAACAGAAGATGTCAGGAAATTTGCAAGTTTCCAGGGAAGGTCCATTTTGGACCTTTAGTGTACATAACACTAAATTAATTTTTGGATTGAAAACTTCCCTTCAGTCTGACTGACCAGATCTCTTTAAAGGCTGTTTCTAGGAAAATTAGCTAGTTTTACCTGTTTTTTCTCCTCACAATTTTATTCCACTGTGGAATATACCATTGAAAAAGAGGAGCAAGAAAGCAAAATGGCTGTCTTATAAGGCTTTACAAATAGTTGGAGAAAGAAGAAAAATAAAGGTAAAGGAGAAAGGGAAACACATATGCAATTGAATTCAGAATTCCAGAGAATAACAAAGAGAGATAAAGTTTTCTTAAATGAGCAATGCAAAGAGAAAGATGAAACAATAGAATGGGAAAGGCAAGATATCTCTTTAAGAAGATTAGAGATATCAAGGAAACATGTCTTGTAGAAATGGACATGATAAAAGACAAAAATGGTAGGGGCTTGACAGAAGCAGAAGAGATTAAGAAGAGGTTTAAGAACACATAAAAGAAATACATAAGAAAAGATCTTAACATCACCGGTGATCACTGATAATGGTATAGTTACTGATTTAGACCCAGACATCCTGGAAAATGAAGTCAAATGGGCCTTAGGAAGCATTGCTAACAATAAGGCTAGTATAGGTGATGGAATTCCAGCTGAATTATTTAAAATTCTAAAAGATGATATTAAACTCCTGCACTCAAAATGCCAGCCAGTTTGGAAAACTCAACAGTGGCCCAATTAGTTTGTGTCCCAATCTTAAAGAAGGATAATTCCAAGGAATGCTCTTAAATTACTGAAGAACTGTACACTTTTCACATTCCAATAAGGTTATACTTAGGATTCTGCAAGCTAGGCTTATGCAATAAGTGCACCAAAAATCACCAGAAGAGCAAGCTGGTCAAAGAGGCAGACAAACCAGAGACTGTATTGCCAACATTTGCCTGATTATAGAGAAAGCAAGGGTGTTTCAGGGGAAAAAAAATCTACTTCTGTTGATTTGACTCCACTAAAGCCTTTGATTGTTTGGACACAGCAAAATGTGGCAAGTCTTGAAAGAGTAGTACCAGATCATTTTATTTGTTTCTTTAGGAACCTGTATGGGGGGCATGAAGCAATAGTTAGAACTGAATATTGGTTTAATATTGAAAAAGGAGTTTGAGAAGGCTGTATATTGTCACCTTATTTATTTAATTTATATGCACAGTACATCTTCATGCCTGACTAGATGAATCAAAAGCCAGAGTTAAGGTTGCTGGAAGAAATACCAACCATCTCAGATATGCAGATGATACCTCTCTGATGGCAGAAAGTAAACTTCTAGTTGGGGGTTAAAGAGGAAGATGTCAAAGCTGTCTTGAAGCTTAACATAGAAAAAATAAAGATCTTGATAAGTGGTCTCATCACTTCCTGGCAAATACAGGGAGAAGAAATGAAGCAGTGTCAGATTTTATATTCTTGGGCTCAAAGATCACTGCAATAAACAACTGCATACATGATATTAAAAGATTCTTGCTCCTTAGAAGGAAAGCTATAGCAAATCTGAACAGCACAATAAAAAGCAGAGATATCACCTTGCCAACTAATATCCATACAGTCAAAACTATGTTTTTCCAGGAGCATTGTGTGGCCATGAATGTTGGGCTATAAAGAAAGCTGAAAGCAACAGAATCAATATTTTTGAATAATGGTGCTGGAGAAAACTTTTGAGAGTCCCTTGGGGAGGAAAGAGATCAAATCAATTAGTACTTAGAGACACTCTTTTAAGGAGCTTATATCTTATCAGAAGAGAGCACATGTATACATATATAAAATATATGCAAATCTGAGGGAGTCAGAAAAGTTACCTTCATGTAGAAGGTGGTACTTGAGCTGAGTCTTGAAGAACATAAGAGATTCTAAAAGGCATAAGTGAGGAGGAAGTGCATTCTAAGAATGTTAGCAGTCTACAAATACATGAAAGTGGGAGGTAAAGTGTCATTTAGGATTCTAAGAAGGCCTGTTTGTCTGGGTCATACAGTACAAGAAAGAAAGAAATGTTTAAAATGTTGAAAAGATAGGCTGGAATTGAGTTGTTAAGGGCTTTAAATGCCATACAAAAGAATTTATATTTAATCTTATAGGCAGTAGGGAACCAATAAAGTTAACTGAATAGGGGAATAAAATAGTCCAATTTACACTTTGGGAAAATCACTTTGTTGTTGCCTGGAGAATGGATTGAAGTTGGGAGAGACTTAAATCAGTAAGGTGAATGAGGAAACCATTTCAATGGTCCCAGTAAAAGATGTGCCTGAACTGAGGTTGAGGCATGTAGCTAAATAGAAGGTGCTGGATGAGAAAGATGCTATAGAGATAAAAAAACATAAGTTTTGTCAACTGATAAGATATATGGGGTGAGTAAGAGTAAAGTGTCATGAATAACACCGAGATTACACATATGAGTGACTTGGTAATACATTTAACAGAAACATGTAAGTTTGGAAGAGGGGTAGTTTGTGGGAAAAGAATGATTTCTGTTCTGAATATGTTGAATTTGTGACATCTATGGTACATCTATTTTTTTAAATGTCTAATAAATGCTTGTTGATGTGGGATTGGTGCTCTGAAGCAAGAGTAGAGCTAGAGATATAGTTTGGGGAGTTATATCATAGTAATGATAATTAAACCTGTGGGAACTAATGAGATCACTAAATGAAAAGGCATAAAGAAAGACATTGGGTCCAGGGTATACCCAAGGAAGGGGGCACTATTTAGGTGAAGAGTCAGAAAAGGCTGACTTACCAGGAGTGGTAAGACAGGTATAAGAAGAACAAAGAAAAAGGAGAACAGTGCTAGGAAAACCCAGAAAGTAAAGCATATCCAGGAGGAAGGTGGTCAACAGTGTGAAAGACTACAGAGAAGTCAAGAAGGAGGAGGACTGAGCAAAGGCTGTCAGGTTTGGTCATTAGGAAATCATTAGTAACTTCAGAGATAGCAGCTTCAATCAAGTGATAAACTCAGAAGCTGGATTGCAAAGGGTTAAAAAGTAAATGGGAGGAGAAGTGGAGGCAATGAGTGTAAATAGCTTTTGTTAGAAGTTTAGCCGAGAAATAGAGGAGAAGTATATCACAATAGTATGATATCGAGTATTCATGGAGGAAATTATGAAAAGATGTTCATAAATGAAATAACATTCCCTTGCAGAGCATATCTTTAGTTACATTGTTGTCTGAAAGCTGTCAAGAATTCAAAATCTCCAGTGCTTATTCTATGCTGGCTACAAAAAGAAAAAAAAAGCATTTAATTCATAGAGCAAATTGTTACCATAAGGAATATCATCCAAGATGATATCAATAATACATATATAAAAATCATAGAAGGCTCTTTGTAAGATAAAATAAGAAAGATAACTTTGTTTAAAGACTGATGACCGTAAGGACTGAATCAGGGTAAACTATGGTGCCAAAGGTTTTGCCATGACCATGGAGGATGTCCAAGAGAGAATCCAATTAAAGGAGGGACTTCTTATTGAATGAGAGTCTATCATGCATTTTGGTGAAAAATTGTAGTGTCAATTGCATTAAATTTAGAATTGAAATTATTTGTAGTGTCAATTGCATTAAATTTAGAATTGAAATTATTTGTCAATGGACAAAAGTTCTTTTTTTGGTGGGGGGGGAAGCATAGGTCTTGAGAGCTCTCCTCCCTCTATACTATTTCACTTGGTTATTTCATGTGCCACCATGGATTCAATGATCATCTCTATGCTGATGATTTAAAAATCTACTTACCAGGCCTATCTTCTCTGCTGACCTCCAGTTTTGTGTATCTACCTACCTCTTGAATATCCTATCTTGCATTGACCTCTTAAACTGAAAACATCTAAAAATGAACTCATTATATTTTCTCCCCAACCCTCCCTGCTTCTAAACTTCCCTGTTTTTATGGGAGGGCAATACTACCATACTCCCAGTCATCTAGGTTTACAATCTAGGTGTTATTCTTGATTCATTTTTTTTCACTCCCCATATCCAAATCTGTTGCCAAATCTTGTTGATTTTATCTTTATAACATCTTTTGTTTTGAAATATCTTATCTCTTCATAACATCATAACTTTCTCTCTTGACACTGCCAAGACCTTGGTGCAATCTGAACTATTGCAATACTTGCTGGTTGGTCTCCCTGCTACAAGTCTCTCCCCATTCTAGTCCATCTTTCACTCAGTTGTCAAAGGGATCTCCCTAAAGTGCAGATGTGACCATGTTATCACCCCTATTCAATAAACTCTAATAGCTTCCTATCATCTCCAGGATCAAATATAAAAGTTTCTGTTTGACCTTCAAAACCCTTTCAAACCTGTCTCCCTCATCCTTTAAGATCTTCTTATATCTTATACCCACCACACATGTTATGTATTCAGGGACATTGTACTCCTTCTGGTCCTAGAACAAGATACTCTATCTCCTAAATATGAATAGTTTCACTAACTGGTCCCCGTGCCTGGAATACTGTCCCTCCTCATCTGCCTCCTGACTTCCTTCACTTTCTTCAAGTCAAAGGTAAAATGCCACCTTCTCCAGGAAGCCTTATCTAATCCCCATTAATTGTAGTGACATTCTTCTGCTGATAATTTTCGCTTTATTCTGTTTAGTTTGGGGCATATAGTTCACACATAGTTCTGTGCATGTTGTCTCCTCCCTTAACCTGTTTTTCCTAGAAAGTCTAAACTTTTATCTTTATTTTTATCTCCAGGGCTGCCCCAGTATCTGGCACATAGTACAAAAGTAGAAGCTTAATAAATATTCATTGACTCACTGACAGAAGAAGAAACTTCTTGCTTCTTAAATGTACATTAACATAACAATATGTACTTTAGACAATGAAATATCTTGCTATTCTTTTTCCACTTTGTAAAGGTAAAGGGTAATTTCCTATAACTCCTTATCCCAAGTGGTATTTTCCTATTATATAAAATGTAGATGCTTCATTTTCATTAATCATAAGCTAATGAAAATGTTGAATTTAATTCCATAGTCATTGATGAATCAGTCTGTCATAAAAAGAAAATATAGTATCAGGGAAATTAATTACTTCTTAAGAAGTATATCTTATAAAGATATTTAATTGCAATATATTCAAACACTATGTGCTTTCCTGTTTTCTTTTCCTAATATTAAAATAAACATAGATGCTTTGTATCCATGAGAAACTCTAGAGCTTGGTATGTTTCTGAGAACTAGGACCATGTTCTCTACTCTAGTCTCTTTAATAAACTTTTCTTTTTTGACTAAGAAGTACACTGTCCCATAGTAGGAAATGTAAGGAACTAACAATACTATTCAAGGAATTAATTTATAATACTTCATTCCAGATTGTTTATTCTGTTGTGTTTTGTTTTTTGGCTCACTGCTATGTGGTCGTTTTGATTTTATTTTTTTCCATACTTTGGAGACTTTTCCTCTGACCACTAATAGACCTGGGGAGAAATTAATCAGTCAGACAAGAGGAATCTTTGTAACAGAATTCCTAATTTCTGAAATAAATTAAGTTCCATTCAGCAGTTCATTTCTTTTATAGAATCCCTTTTTCCTCACTCAACTGTCTTTCAAAATCTTTTTAAATTGGATTTCTCATTTCTGTTTAGTTGGTGAAAAGAAAGGAGAGGCTGATAAAGCTATATGGCTCAATAACTTCCCTTATTTGAAAGAGATCATCATGACATTTTCTGTGGACCTACAGGAATTTTTTTAACTTGACCTTTCTCCATTATCTTTTTTTTTTTAGATGAGGAATGAAAAGCCACTACTCAGAAAGGTGACTTAAAGTTTATCATGAGATTACTAGAAGGGAACTCTATTAGGCTTTAAGCTATAGAGAGGTTGTAGTCCAATCTTGGTAGAGTATGTTCCAACACCAAGAATTCCCACATCAACAAAATCATAACTCCTTTGGCATATAAAGTAAAGTCAAAACAAGTTGAAAATCAAGTTAAAAAAATAGGGAGTGAATAATCAGGTAGCTAAAGAAACTGAATTACATTCTTGACATTTATGGCCTTCTGGCGCCTTGATCTTGAGTCTGTGGAGTGTGGGAAGCACTTAGTTTCCCACCGTATACTTTTGTCTCTTGAAGTTCTCTTTTGTTACAGCTGGCCCATGATGTGACTAACTGGTATCATCACTGGTTTCTAGATCTCCCGGTTTTCCTGGCTTCTTCTACACACAGGATCTCTGTAAAGAAAATTTTCCAGAGATTCTTCCATCCTTTGCTCTCTGATAATAGCACGCCATCCTCTGAGGGGGCTTAAAGGTATTAAGAGAGCTGGGGAATGGAAAATGGATAAGAATAATAGTGTCACAGATTGTAATGATGATCATTAACCATTGTCCTAAGCACTAATTATAAAGAAATAAGCTTATTTTCTTAGACCACTCCTAAAATATTCTGCTTTAGCCTTGACATTAACACATTTGGTTTTCTTTTTAAAAAAATTTTGAAGAAGAAGTTTATTTAAACAACAACAAGATGTTTGACTTGAAGGGAAAACTATCTGGGATCAATTTCTTTCTAGTAATTTATCCCTACTGAGAGACAGAGATTGCCCTACCCATGCAACAGCTACGTACAAAAAGAGTTACAAAATTGCCCTTGGTTTTACAACGATAAAAGAAAAACATTAACATTATCTGATCAAACAAGGTATGCAAGGTTTTTTTTGTGTTTTTGTTGTTGTTGTTGTTGTTAAACAGTGAGAGCTAAATAACTTACTGGAATATAAAGATAAAAGTTGAATAAGCATGCCACTAATGGAGAAAAGGGATATTTTCATAGAACCAGTTTGTTTTTTCCCCTCCCCATCTCCATCTGATGTTGATCAAAACATACCTTCGGCCATTTAGTTAAAAAACCAAACAAAGAAATGCATTATGCCTGTGCACATACATATATTTTCCTAGTTCTTAACTCTGTGGGTGTAGTATTCTAGGTTCTGTGCAGGTACCTGCCACTTTCAACAACCAGTTACTTTATGTACAATAAAGGAATGGGCAAGAGAATCAAAGAAGAGAGAAAACTATACTGCAGTAGTCAGGATGTGGAGGAGGAGAAGGAGGAGGATGAGGACAAGGCAGAGGAAGAGGAGGAGGAGGAGGAAGAAGAGGAGGAGGAGGAAAGAAAGAAGGAGCCACATTTGTATTTCTTTTGGAAAGTAAAATGACATAGTTGACCTTGGAGTTAGGAAGACAGGGATTCAAATTCTGATTTTTGAACACAATGGCTGTGTGAACAACTCTAAGAATATAAATGGCAGAGAAGGTACCAATCTATATTTGTTGGAGTTCCCTCACCTGAAAATTCCCTATAATAAATAAATTCACAGTTCTAGTCCCTGTCTCTATGTAGTTCTTTTACTATGGATTTGGTTGTCTAGCTGGTTCATATTAGATCACTAGAGTGTGTTTTCCTAGTTCTTAATTATATGGGTGTAGTATTCTAGGTTCTATGCAGGTACTTGTCACTTTCAACAACACCTCCCCCCCCCCCCCTCTGTTTTTAGACTGTACCATGCAGATCTAACGACAAAAAGGTGACTTTTTTATTCTTCTCACTTCCCCTTCTACTCTTCCCTCCTTCTCACAGAAAGTAAGAACTTTCCATATTGGGACTCTGAAGTTATCTCCTAGGTAGCAAGTCTTAAGACCTCTCTCATCTTGCCTTTTAGAAATTTTCGTTCTCAGCTTCTGCAGCCGTCTTGCTGTGGAGCGGAGGACCAATGAATCTGGGTAGGAGGGAATGCAGGGGGCATAGCAGGATCAGCGGTTTTTCCTGGGGCTAGCAGCCCACCACCTGGATGTTTGAAACTACAGATGGGATGGAAGAATAAAATCTAGGTGCTCCCTGACACACACAAAAAAAGTCCAGAGGTAAAAGCCCCATCTAGAGTACATTCTTGCATAAGTGTAAACAGCCCCAGGCTTGGAAATCACTGAGGAAGGGGGAAGGGAGATAGTATGGAGCCAAGCCCAGGTGGGTGGAGTCAGCAAGCCCTAACAGCAAAAGACCAGGTGCCCTTTAGAACCATCTGGCCAATCAGCAAAATACAGCCCCGCCCTTCTACTACAGTGAGCCTGCCTGAGAAGCAGCCCAGAGAAACAGGCAAAAACCTGGACCATCTCACCCCCATAAGTTACTCTGTGAGCCTCAGGTAACTTAGGGGAAATATTGAGAGGCCTGGCCCAGGCCTCAGCCCACACACTCAGAGGCCACAGCTCACTAAGTTAACAACCAAACCCTTACCTCCTAGCCTGAGAAGTTCCTGCACCACAGAAGCAGATATCCACTCTAAAAATACAGGATATAGACAACCACAATGGGGAAGAAGGAAACTGCAAAGGCTAGAACCATCAAATCATTCTATAGTGAGCAAGAACAACCAAACTCAGAAGGCAACACGGACTCTACATACACACTGGAGACCACAGAAGGAAATATGAATTGCTCTCCAGCCCAAAAAGCATTCTTGGAGAATCTCAAGAGGGATTTTAAAAATGAAATTAGAGAGGTAGAAGATCAATTTAAATCTACAGTGATC
>JAQQSU010010977.1:0-12289 GCA_028627135.1 Pseudochirops cupreus | reverse complement strand
GCAGGAGTTTTGACTTTGTTGTCTTCTTCTGGTTACCCGTTTTAATCCTTCCCCCCCCCAAAAAAGATTCTATGGTCTGATTGTGCTTCCTCTGTTTGTTAATCTTGCCAGCCAATTACTTGACTTTTGAGCTCTTGGCCACAGTAGAACTCTGCTTCCAGAGCGGAGAGAGTTGTGACCCAAATTACTGAGGTTTTCACAAATGTTATCAGCAATCCCACTGTATACCCCCTCCCCCAATCTGCTCTCTCTTATATTCTCCCCCATCACCCCTCTGACTTTCTGGTAGAGCAAGATGGATCTCCCTATCCCAGTGCCTGTATATCTTATTTCCCAGTTGCATGTAAATAATAATAATAATAATTATATATATATATATATATAATTTTTTTTTTAACATATGATTTTAGAACTTTAAATTCTAGTTTCTTTCCCTTCCTCCCTTTTCACCCACCCCCACTGGAAAGACAACCAATTCAATACAGGCCATATATATGTAGTTATGCAGAACATCTCCACAATGGGCATATTGTATAACACTGACAATATTTCCCTCCTTTCTATCCTGCCCTCCCCTTGTTCTATTCTCTGCTTTGTCCTTGTCCCTTTACAGAAGTGTGTGCTTCTAAGAACCCTTCCCCTCAACCTGCCCTCCCCTCCATCATCCCTCCTCTCATCTCCTTCCCCCCTACTCTCCTGCAGGGGAAGATACCATTTTAGAGTGTAAGTCACTCCCTCCCTATGCCAAATTCAATGAGAGTAAGGTTCACCCATTCCATTTTTGCCTTCCTGTTCTTCCCCTCCATTGTAACAGCTATCCCTTGCCTCTTCTATATGAAATGATTGACCCCATTCTGTCTCTCTCTGTCTCTTCTCATTCTATTTCTCTCCTACCTCTTAATTTCACCTTTTAAAACGTCATTTCTTCCTATTCAATTGGTCCTGTGCCCTCTGTCTATGTACGTATATATCCACTCACTCATATATGTATTCATATGTATATATTATCTTCTGTATATACATATGTGTATGTATACATATATATATATACATTTATTTTCCCTTCACCTATCCTCATACTGAGAAAAGTTTCATAAGTTACAGTTCTCATTTTTCCATGTTGGCATGTAAATAGTTCAACTTTGATAAGTTCCTTTTGATTTCTTTTTCATGTTTACCTTCTCATGCTTCTTGTGTTTGAATGTCAAATTTTCTATTCAGTTCTGGCTTTTTCCTCAAGAGTTCTTGACAGTCCTCTACCTCATTGAATGACCATATTTTCCCCTGAAACATTATACTCAGTTTTGCTGGATAGGTGATTCTTGGTTTTAATACTAGCTCCCTTGATCTCCAGAATATCATATTCCAGGCCCTTTGATCTCTTAATGTAGAAACTGCTAGATCCTAGGTTATCCTGATTGTGTTTCCACAGTATTCAAATTGTTTCTTCTTGGCAACTTGTAATATTTGCTCCTTGATCTTGGATGTTTGACAAATTTTTAATGTCTCACAGAGTCATTAGCTTCTACTTACCCAATTCTAATTTTTCACAAATTGGTTTCTTCAGTTAGTTTGTGTACTCCCTTTTCCATTTGGCCAATTCTACTTTTTAAGGTGGTGTTTTCTTCAATGTACTTTTTTCCATTTTGTCAATTCTATTTTAAAGGAAATGTTCAATTTTTCTTCCACTTCCCTAATTTGACTTTTAAAATCCTTCTCAAACTCTTCCAAGAAGGCTTTTTGGACTTGAGACCAATTCATATTCCCCTTTGAAGTTTCAGATGTGGGTATATTAGCAATGATGTCCTCTTCTGAATTTGTGTTTTGATCTTCCCTGTCCCCATAGTAACAATCTATGGTCTTTGTTTTTCTGCGTTGCTTTTTTGCTCACAATGGTTGCCTTTTAAAGTTGATCTCTGCTTCTGGGGCACAGGGGACACTGTCCCATACTTCTTGTGCTGGGGATTAGATGCCTGGTTATTGGCTTTGTGTTCTGAGGCCTGAGGTGCTAGCTGCTAGAGGGCATGGTAACTTACCTGGTACTGAGCTGGAGTTGGTGGTGGTGGCTGGTGTGTGCTGAGGCCAGGTGGGGTTTTTCTGTGTTTCCCCGGGGTTACAGTGAAGCTCGCAGGATGGAGTGTGTGTGGGGGGTGGTCTGGACAAATTTTCTCTGGGAGCTCCACTCCCAGGGCTGCACTGGAGCATGGGTAGGCTCAGCTGCTGGTGGACACCCATCATTCCATTGGTAATCCTGCGGTGTCAGGAGAACTCAAGGAAAGTGCCTACCACACTGGCTGGACCCCATGAGTAAACTTATGGGAAGACAATGACAAGAGTAGCACAGGATGGACGACAGGCATGAGTGGATTACAGTCTGTATCCTTGAAAGGGCACATCCCCAAAGGATGAGAGCTCAGATCTATTGAAGTGTGTTGAAATATACAGGCAATATTTGTTTCAAACTAGGAAAGGAATTACTTAGGAGCTGTTTTTAAAGATAGCCACATAAATTCTATTCCAGATTCTTCCCCCTGTCATTATTTTTAATCATAAACTTGAATATTTTTGTGTTCCCAGGTTATAACACTTTATAGCATGTTGTCCTACACTTCTTTCATTATTTTTTAAAAGAAAAATTAATTATGAACTGAGCTTTGCTTGTCAATGGTTTCGTAGTGAAATTATGTTGTAAAATTAACTATCAAAGTTCATACTTAATATTGTCATCTATAGTTGAATAATTTGAATATGGCCTCAGGTGTTGATTTTTGAAATGCAAATACAGCTTAATTAGACAGCACAGCTGAGGCTGCTGCTTTTCTTCTCCCACATTCACTGTTGGTTTAATAGTAAGAAGGGCACTGTCAATTGACCCTGGATGACAATTATGAATTTGCTTAATGTTCTGAGCTCAATTATCCATCTCATTCCAATTTGACAAACAGAAATATTCTCATATTCCACTGCCTCTGCCTTGTAGTGGAGCTCTCTGTATCTATGTTTCATATTCCTATTTAGAATATAAATTTTTGGGAGCATGTTACATAGATCCCTTATTCCTCTTTGTATAATGAATTAGCATGGCACAGTACCATGTATGTAATAAGAACTTAATAAATATATCTTGAATGAATGAAATGTAAAAAAATGATCCAATTTCAAAGGCATTTCACCACATTGTATTACAGAACCTAATATATATCTATGTATCTATTTTTATTTTCTAAGTGCCATACCTTCTAAAGGAAGACTAGCAAATAATTCTCTACCTTTGTTTTAGAGCATTATTATTTTAAAATAATACTTAGATATATTTTGAACTTTTTTTGTTCTGGTATAAACTTAGATTTTAGTAACATTAAGAACCTTTAACAAAAAGGTAAAATCAGATGGCGCTCTGAAAAAAGCAGCAGAGTTCCTTGGGAAATTGTTTAATGAGGAAAGGTAGCATTGTATTTGAAGAGAAATAATTAGTAAATACCTAGCAACTAGCTCTCTGGTGGGAGGAAGGGTATAACCTGAAGCAATTTGGAAACTATCTGCCAGAAAAATACTGACTGGAAAAAATTCAGTCACAAGGTTTTTATGCAAACCACAGACCTCATGCCTAGATATATGTTCTTTCTCTTTCTGATTTGCATCAGACCAGAGAAAAGTGCCGGGAAATCTAAGGAAGCATTGAGAGTTCATTCAGTTCAATCCAATAGTATTGGTTAAGTGCCTAGGACCTGTCCTAGGTTCTGAAATTAGAAAGATGAAAAATATCTTCTCTGTTTTCAAGGAGCTTAAAATCTACTGGGGAAAGTGTTTATGTGTTGGGGGAAAGGGGATTGTGAGAACTGATAAGCATGATGCAAGATAGAGTGTGATGGGGAAAAAAAGGAAAGGATTAGATACAGATAAAATGAAAAAATTAAGGGGAAAATACTTTCAATTTGGGGCATCATGAAAAATTTTGTTGAGAAAATAACACCTTAACTTAGCCTTAAAAGAAGAGAATTAGTTTGACAGAGATAAGAAGGATATGGGTACCAGGCATGGATGGGTGACTGTCGGTTTGAATGCACAAAGACAGGGGGCAGCAGGTCCAATTCAGGTCTAAAGCAAATAGTCTAGTTTGGCCAGAGCAGTAAATACATGAAAGAAAGTGATGTAAAATAAGGCTTTAAGAGCTATTGGAGCTAATTGATTCAGGGCGTTAAATGCCAGTCTTAGGAATTTACATTTTATCCTTTAGGCAATAGGGAACCTCTGAAAGTTTCTGTGTGGGAGAGTGATATGGTCAAATGAATTCATTAATAAGAATATTTCAGGAACCCTTTGAAGAATGATTTGGAAGAGAGAAAAATAGAATACAGGGGAAAAAGCTAGAAGGCTACTAGTATTAGGCAAGAAATAATGATGGCTTCATCAAGTGTACCAGTATTACGAGTGGATATAAGGGGACAGATTCAAGGAGGTGAAATCATGTTAGGGAGATAGCTAGAAGTCTTTCCAAAGGGAGAGAAATCAAAGGCTAGGAAGAAACTCGCTGCAGAGAATTTAGATAAAAATCTACTCTGAAATATGCCAGAATCATAGATTAATTCTAAACAGGTTCTATATTCAAGTTTAGGTTATAATGTATCTATTCAAACCTGAAGAAAACTAATGTATGCTGCATTAATCAGTAGTTGGGAAAAATAACAAGATAGTGTGAAAAGTACCTGATTGAATCTTTTTGTTGCATTTCCTTAAATATTATATGACATTGAATCATTGCTTTAAAACATTGTGTAAATAGTTAAACTGCTACTAGTAGTAATATTATTTATATAGCGCTTTTATGTTTGCAGAGCAATTTACAAATATTTCATTTTATTCTCACAACAACTCTGAGAGGTACGCACTATTATTACTCCCATTTTATAGAAGTGCAAACTGAGGCACATAGGGTTTAAGTGACTTGCCCAGGGTCATATAGCCAGCAAGTGTCTGAGGTAGATTTTGAACTCAAGACTTCCATACTCAAAGTTCAATGCTCTATTTGCTGTGCAACCTTCCTTCCTTGAGACAGTACTACTAGATGAAACTGATACTTAACTATTTAAAGTTTTTATTAGAATAAAACAATTTTGGGTAGAAAAATTCTATATTCTGTACCAATTAGGAGATATCTGGATTTTAGGATGACAGGATATCTCATATGCCTATGAGATATTTGGATGTCAGGATGACAAATCCACTATCCATTAGGTGGTGTTTTACCAAATATGATAGTAATTATATAAATTTATATTGAGATCTTGGCCCATGTCCATACCAACTAAAATGGAGGTGTCCATGTGGGAGATACCATTCATATGCATTTGAGAGAAGACATACTGTATTGCCTACCTTGCAGCTAGGAATAGCCCCTTTCCAAGTTGCGTAGCTTGAACTTGCTCCATTTTTAAATTTGTCTGACTGAGCCACAGCAGTTCTCTTTGTCTTTCTAGTGGTATCAAGAGTAAAGGTCTTATTCACCTATGCAGACACCAATCTGAGAGGGAAGTCCAGAGGGCCACCTTTTCCTCTGTGACTCCAAGAGATAAAGACTTGGAATTTTCGTCTTGTTTTATTTGTCCTTTTCAGCTCTAGTTATGGAGGGTTGGGTTCTTCAGGAGCTTGAGCCACGGGGAACTTGGAACCCAGGATTCTGGGCCAGATGTTGCAACTAGCTCATTGAAGAAGCCCTAAGAAGGCAAGACCCCAGCACCTTGGGCCAAGGGAACCTCATCCACACCCCCTCATCTCTGGACTTTGAACTTGATGGGACTAATGCTGTATAAGAACTGAATGAAAATGTGAGCCTGACCCTCTCCCCCCTCCCACCCCAGAACCAAGTGCTATAGGTGGGGATTACACCACCCTGAGTATTGGGGGAAAACATTCATACTTTTATTCTGACTACGCCTTTGAAGTAAATATCTCTCTGTAAAAGCTAATCTCATTAAGTAATTAAATAAAACAAGTGTGCTTAGATCCCTAAAATTGAGGAAAAACATCTGGTGGGAGCTTGAACAAATAGCAGAGAGGATAGACACCCCCTCTCATCCCATAGGGGAATATGAGAGTACCCTGTGGAAAGGGTGAAATGTCACACATATGGCCTTGGGGGGGGTGGGGAGGAAGGGGTGAGAAGCACCATTACACAGTATTGGGAGGAAATAAAATAGCATTATCCTTTTAACAAACTCAAACTCATGTGTAACAGAAAATCACATAAGACATGACTACAGTTGTAACAAGTCCATGGAATTTTTCCCTCAGCCTCAGAGAACATTGACAAGCATGAGGACAGTTTTTTATCTGAGACTTCTGTGGAGGTTCTTTGCATTAAAAGATTCTCCTATGATTCACATCAGCTGTAAATGATTCTCACCCAGAAATGCAGCCCCCTACAGGGTAGAACATAGCAGCAAACTAAACTCTGTAAACCATCAATAAATAATTGAAATGTGATTAAAATTTAATTAACATTGGATAGAGCGCTTGCCTGCCAAGACTCATCAATCGTGCTGATAGCTTCCCGCTTCTGCTTATTCATGTGGGAGTGAATTACAGAAGAAACCTGGAAAGAGTCAATAGAGATTTGGAAGTTTTGAGTAGAAACACCAAAGACTTTGAAGAACAGGTGATGTTTTCATTTCTTCCTTCCAGTCAATGACTTCGGTATTTTGTGGTTCCATGTTTTCAATGATACAATAGTACAGGTTACAACCTTGTTAACCCTTCAATCCTACACAATTCTGGCCCATGCTTTTCCCTAAATCCAGAGAAAGATTTGATTTCTTAGGCCAAAGATAAATTTGAGGATCCTTTTTGAAGAGAAACTCTAAAAAATCCTCAGTACTTTTATTTTCAGGAAAGAAATTTTATGTACTTGGTAGAGTAGAGATGTTAGAGCTGTCTTTGTCATTTTTCTTTAAAACATCAAATTATTTATATCTGAATGCAAGACTTTACATTTATCTTTGTCGAATTTCAGTTTATTAGATCAAATGTCTAGCCTTTCAAGATCCTTTGGGATCCTGCCTCTGTAATACACTGTGTTTGCTCTCCTCTCTAGTTTTTTTGTCATTTGCAAATTTGATGAGTATATAATTTATGTCATTATGCCAGTTCAGATTTACAAGGTTCCTACATGGAGTTAGTCTATTTCCCAATACCATGCCTTCTATTGGATTGGTAAGAAAGTATTTGAAGGGACTTGCTGATCTAATCAAAAAGATTCTAAATATAATTTTTAAGGAAAGGAGAGAAAAGACAAATTAAATCTACATGTGAGATGTGGTGACCTTAAATAGAATTATAATGATGGAAATAGTACCACAGATTCACACGAGAATGTTGACACATTGAACCTTTGAAAAATAAGGGATCAGGTTCCTGTGACCACCAAAAACCCTATTTTTTACTAGAGGTTGCTGTAAAATACACTTTTCTGAATACAGTTCTAAAAACATTAATTCTGATAATTTATATTTTTCTTAACACAATGAATGAAATGAAATAACCCATAAAATGTAGCCCACAAATTAAAATTGACAACATGCAAAGCATTTATTTTCTTTAGTAATTCCCTAGAATTTTGTGACCTTCTGTGCTAACGTCTAAATTTTTTTTAAAAAGTGATTTCAGGCAATATTCACTTTTAATTCCACACGAAGTCTGCAGTACCATAGTGTGCAACAAACAAAATTCTTAAAACTAAAACATTTTTAACCTCAATTTTACCTTCTACTGTGTCAGATGGTGGCGTGAGGGTATTTGTGCTATATACTCTACTGCTGTAAACCTTTGTACCTTAGCCACCCTCTGAAAACTTTGGGAGAGGTGTCTGGAACTTAGGCCTTACTATTGGAAGCCACCAAGACTGATGAGGTCTCAACATCACCTTGGAGCCCCAAACCTTTGCACTAAACTTTAGGGGCATAATTGCAACACAAAACTTGAGTTTTAAAGGCAAACAATGAAAACATGAAATGGATGCATGGGGAGCTCTTTACAGCAGTAGGGTGAGCAAGATCAGTGAAACCTCCAGTAGGATATTAGCTTTTCCCCAAACTTTGCACATCATACCTCTCATTTTTTTTCTCTATTGCACATAACTGTAAATTTATATGGTTGCCAATGTGAAGGTAAAAACGAGGTTCCTAAAAAAAATCAGGCAAATGCTTGAAGTTGTGAAGTTAAATATTGAAGATTGACTATATATTTATACTCTACACATATAAGCATGTGGGATTATTACAATAGTTTATCTATATCTTATGTAGAAAGTAATTTCTGGGGGAAGGGGAGGGGTAATTAACAACTGAGAGAATCAAGATAGGCTTCCTGTAGGAGGTGGCACTTGAGCTGAGCTCAAGTGAAGCTGGGGATTTTGTGAGTTGGAATTACTTTCCAGATACTCCAAAGGAATAGAAATGGAAGAGGGAACATCATGTAGAATGAGCAGCAAGCCAGCCAATGGAGCTAGAAAGGAGAGTGTGTGGAGGAGGGTAACACAAAATAAAGCTAGAAAGGCCAATTGAAGCCAGACTGGGAAGGGTGAAGTATGGAGCAACTGAACTTCTAGGGAAGATGAGTGATATGGCCAGGTTCATGCTTAAAGTATATCAATTGGGCAACTGTATGGAAAATGGATTGGAGAAAGGAGGAACTGGTACAGGAAAACTGATTAGGAGGCTCAGTGAGATAATGTGGTCCTGGACTGACTAGCAATATTTATTCACTCTGCTGTAATTACAAACATATTTGTATAGTGACTTATAGTCACAAACAGCTCACGTAAATTTTCATATTTGATCATATAATAATGAATAAATAGTAATGATAGCTAACATTTATGTAACATTTTAAGAATTCCATAGGGTAGGTCGGTGGCACAGTGGATAGAGTACCAGGCTTGAGTTCAGAAAAACTACTCTTCCTGAGTTCAAATGTAGCCTCAGACATTTACTAGCTGTGTGACCTTAGGCGAATCACTTCACTCCATTTGCTTCAGTCCTTCATCTACAAAACGAGAAGGAGATGGCAAACCACTCCAGTATCTTTACCAAGAAAACCACAAATGGAGTCAGTCAGAGTCAGACATTACAGAAAAATAATTGAACATTAAGGTTTCCAAAGCACATTACATGTATTATCTCATTGAATCCTCATGACAACCCTAAGAAATATTATATCCCTTTTACAGATGAAGAAATAGTGACTTGTCCAGAGTCCTGCAGCTAGTAAATATCTGAAGCAGGATTTGAATGCAAGTCTTTCTGATTCCAAGTTATAGACTCTCGCTTGCTTGACTTTCTTAAGGAAGTATGATAATGGGTCTCTGTTACCTGATTCAGTAAGCAGCACTGCTTTACAATTGTACTGGAAAATTCTGCTACCAAACTAGTAGGGACAACCCTGTGAGCTTTCCAACCAAGTAGATATGCTCTGATTGATGCCTGATTGTGGAGCTATCAGCAAAAAAAAAAAAAAAGAACAGGCTGTCATCAGGAGCCCATTCCAACTCCATGGTAAATATACTCATGCGAGTTGACTACTGATTTGCTCATTCCATTTAGTGTCATTTAAGCAACTTCAATAATTAAATAAAATCTGGGGCCATCTTGCATGCTTAGATACACATTTCTTGTATAATCATAGCCTTTCCCTTAGTCTGTTCATCTCTTATATTTTCTCTAAATCTGTCCCCTTTCCTTTTCTCCTCCCATGTGAGTTTAGCATAATGGAAAAGAGCATTGAATTAAAAATCAGAGGATTCAGGTTCAAAGTCTTCTCTGCCACTTACTAATTATGTGGTCTTTGGTAAATCACCCAACCTCTCTGGGACTTGTTTTTATTCATCTCGCAAACAGTGAGCTTTGCCCAGACAATCTCTTATAGTCCCTCCCAATTTTAAATCTTTCCTCTGAAGTTGACCTTTAAACTTATTGCTTTTTTCCATTCTTCTTTTTGAATAGTCTATTTTGTGTTTTGCTAATTTGGGCATTGATGTTTTCCACTTCTATAGAAAACACACTGAAAAATTTCTGCAAGAATTTGAATGAAAAAGCCCTAGTTCTAGGAATTAATTTTTGATGAATGTATATACCATAGTTAGAAGTAGACACACATTCATGCCTACTTTTATCTTTCAACAAACACATGTGAAGTTTCTTCTTTGTTCAGAACATTGTGTTATCTCTACGAGATACACTAGATGCAGGACAAGGGTAAAAAGAGAAGTAAGATATGGTCCCTGCCTTGAAGGACCTTACAATCTAGTAAAACATACAGGTGGTATGGCAGCATTCCTATAATGAATGGCAATGGAATAATCTGATGACAATTTCTAATACTTGGCACCAACATCAAGGGAAGCCTGTGAATCTATGATATCTCTGTAGGTTATTATATCATTGGTCCAAATAACTTTCCCTGAACTTAGAGTCCCTGGCAAATAGCAGGCACTTAGTAAATATTTGTTCCCTTCTACTGAACGAACCATGCCTACCTTATAAAGAATTGAAATCATTATACACTTTGGGAAGGTATTTGTGATGGCAGAAAGAGAAAGTGTTTGGAAGCAGAGTAGCTGCACGGGAATCTCCTGAAATGCTAAGTACTACTTTTGCAGGAGGTTTAGGTCAAAAATGCAGGAGGCCAAACACAGAGTATTTCTTCTTGCCAAGCGGCCTGGCACAAATATCTTAAATGGAACTTGTGGGGATTTTAAAGTACTCTAGTATGATTTATTCATCCTGTCTCTGTGGTTACTAATTTCTTTATCAAAGGGATAAATAGGCTAATTTGTCCTTTCACGACATCCATATTGTCTGAGGAAGTATTACTGTCAAATCTTATGACAGAACAATAGGTTTACGATTATAGAAAATGAGGTCTCTGAAATAAGGAAAAATTCAAAACCTCAAGCCAAACCTGAGAATTTAGATCTCCTTAATTTTTCTCTGTCCTTTGATTCTACACAGTTGTTGTTGTGCCGTCATTCAATAGTGTCTGATTCTTTGTGACTCCATGGTCCATGTTGTCCATGAGGTTTTCTTGGCAGATATTGGAGTGGTTTGCCATTTCCTACTCCAGTGGATTAAGGCAAACAGGTTAAGTTTGTCACACAACTAATAAGTGTCTGAAGTTACATTTGAACTCAGGTCTTCCTGACTCCAGGCCCAGCTCTCTATCCCCTGAGCCATCTAGCTGCCTCCTACGTATATTGTTGATTTGTAAGTCCTATTTCCTTGTGTTGGTTCATTATGTTATTTGGTGAATAGGCAGGAGAAAAGCACTGAGCCTCTTTTTGGGGGACCATCTGCCCTCACTTTCATTTTGAAGTGAAATAACCGATCAATGAATAAAGTAACATTTACTAATAACTCTAGTCTATGTGCTAGGCATTGTGCTAAGTGTTGAGGACATGAAGAAAAACAAAAATTGTTCCTTCCAGGGGGTGGAGCCAAGATGGCAGCATAGCAGCAGCAACATATCGCAGCTCTCACATAGCCACCCCAAAATACCCATAAAACAGGACTCTAAACCAATCCTAGAACTCCAAAACACACACAAAGATACTTCCCACTAAAGTCAGCTCGGCTACGAGGAACCATATCAGCACTGTGAACTGAAACCAGCCTGGCCTGAAGCCGCAGCTGTGCCCTGGGGGTGGCTGGACAGGAGGAGTGGAGGAGCCTCTCAGGTGACCAGATTAGCAGCAGCTGCGAGTGGGGATTGTGAAAGGGGGAGATAAGCAGTCTGGTCAGAAGGCCTCCAAAGTAGAAAAGCTAAAGGCAGAGGTTTTGCACCCGCCTCTGCTTTGTAGCTTCCCGCCCAGGCCTGCAGGCAGCAGGGGGACTTAGCGATTGTGCTCAGGCCAGTGCTCTCGCGTTGAGCGGCCTGGATCCAGATCGCCATCTTGGGCCTCGGTCTTGGAGTCCTCGTTATCCAGTCAGCTGGAAGTACATAGGAAGAGTTCCCAGCCCCTTCCTAGGAGCTACGGCAGCTGGGAGGACCCCAGGGATTTGGGACAGAGCTTTCCCTTCTGGAAGCAGAGCCCCACAGAGATTTAAAAAAAAAATCACGGTCTGAAGAACCATGAGTAAGAATAAGCATAAGAAGCAAAGTAAGAACAGCTCCCAAACCCTTGATTCCTTCTTTAGGGAAAAGAAAGATCATGGGAGAGAGAGGGAGGAGGAGAGCACAGCCAGAGCACCCTCACCAGGGGCCTCCAATAAACATGAAGAATGCCTTAAAGCTAGAGATG
>JAQQSU010010976.1:0-12289 GCA_028627135.1 Pseudochirops cupreus | reverse complement strand
ACTGGGATGGCTGTTTTGGGGTGGTGGGCGGGGGAAAGACGGGGAGAAAAGATGCAACTTAAAAAAATTTAATAAAGAATCTCATATTAAAAAAAAAAAAGAAAAAAAAATCCCTACAGGAAGACTTCTTCATCCCCTCTTAAGTCTAGTGCCTTCCTTCTGTTAATAATTTCTTATTTATCATATACATATGTGTGTGTGCATGTGTATATGTGTATGTACATATACTATACACACACATATGTATGTACATATGTATTGAAAGCAATTTTTACTAATGTGAATTTGTCCCTACACAACCAGTTAGCCCATACAAAAATAATACCTTTTGTACTAAAATGCAACATATTAAGTACCGTATCATAATAAACAGAATTATGAAAGGTAAAGTTAATGATAAAGTATGCACAATACAATACAGTAAGGTTAACGTAAGTGTGCAGTATGTTTTTTATAGTTATTGACTTTGTACCAGCAAAGAGATTCCTGCAAATGCCCTCCAGTCACCATCTGTGGGCCTGGAGCTCTGGAAGCAGGCCCCCAGACTCCCTGCCTCTGCCATCCCAAGGACAAGGGCCAGAACATGCTCTTCTCTCACTCAGGTCTAACAGAGTTTTCCCACTGACCTTTTACTTTCTCTTATGCATTTATGGGTTGAGAAGTCTGGAAACCACCATAGCTGCCAAAGGTCTGCTCCAGCTGGTCTGTGCCCACACAGCCCAGGCGGGACTATGTTCTGCTCCCAGTTCGGTGTGATAGACCCTTCCTTTCGACTTGTCAGACTGACTTCAATTGGAGATGTATTTCGCTGTCATTTTGTGTGTTCTGTAGCTCTAAAATTTGTTTGGTCGTTTTTTACAGGTATTGGAGGTGGTTGGGGCATGAGCTCAAACAAGTTCCTGCTTTTACTCTGCCATGTTGGGTCCAAGAGTAACTATTTTAGAAGATATATGCTCCAGCATAGTTTTTTTCCTCCAGTAAATTGTAGGTTTGAGATGGCATTCTTTGATGAAATAAGCTGGCTTAGTCAACATTAAAGATTTCCTCCTTTGCTGCTTCAGCATCTTGCACTAGCAGCCTCTCCTGACACTTAGACATTACGAGAAGCACAGTATCACTCACTGTCTGCAGACACACAGGTACTGACCTAGAGATGCCTCTCAGCTTCCCACCACCATTTACGCTGCCCATATCATACAGCATTTTACAATATCTTATCATACAAGGTCTGCTTTGTATAAGAAATTTTTATAATTTTCTGGTATTGCATATTATATAAAGTGAGCACTATCTTATACAAAGATGGTAACAGAGGAAAAAATTTCACTAAAAAATACTTCTACCAGCACTATTTGCAATAACAAAAAAGAAAAAATAATTGAAAAATCAGGTCCACACTGATAGGGAATGAACAAAATATGGTATACTCATATGGCAATTTTTGCACCAAATAAATAAATATGAAGGATTTAAAGAAATACTGGGAGATATATAAAATCTTTCATTTCCACTGGTAGACTATGTAGAGAACATTATTCTTTAAGTACCAATCCATAGTGAAGAGAGGTCATATAGGCTGTGAACTGAGGCAAGGAGCAAATTCAAAAGCTGTGTAGCTCTGAGGCCAGGAGTAGGGTATGGTCTCAGCTCTAGCCTCCAGCCCAGTCTGAAGCCTATAAATTGAAAACCATGTCAGACCAAAAGGAAACATGCAGCTCTGTCACTGTGAACCAACAGAATATTCCAATTAGATAACAGTAACCAAGTCCAGCAACAGTAGACTTGAACTACTCAAGGGCAAACCCACAAGATGTGTTTTTCAGGGCCAAAATCTCATCAGCAATTGAAGAATTCAAACAAGAAGGGCCCTGATAAGACTTTACCTTGAATCAGACCATTTAAGGAACACTGAACCCTTGCAGGTCCCCAGTTCAAGCTGTCCCTGAGATCCTGAGAAAATATAATATATTCAATACCCCAAAAAAGCACCAGGAGAACTAAAGGACACACAAGCTCAACTCAGACAATCCCTCCAATACAAATTCAGCCCAGACAACACAACCCTAATACAAAATCCAAAGTCAAAAAAGGGCAGTGAGAATGAGCAAACAAAAGGAATCCCACCATACAGAGCTATTATGAAAAGAATGTTCAAAACACAAACTGGGAACTACATGCAAAAGTCAGAGGAAAACACATCTTGGGCACAATGACTAGAATTCCTAGAAGAGATAAAGCAAGAGTTAAAAAGAGAATTTTAATTTTTTATTAGTTAAATGAAAACAGTAGAGTGAAAAACTAAAAAAGAAATGAGAGCTATAGAAAAAAGAACTGGAATGAGATGTACAAATCCTTACACATGTGACAAACTCTCTGAAAATTAAAATGGACCAAATAGAAGCCAAGGAATATCTTAAAATGAAGTGAAAAGACTAAAAAAGAAAGAAAATGTATCATAACAAATATAACAAAAATAACTGATATATAAGAGAAATCAAGGAGAGAATTTGATAATCATTAGACTCCCTAAAAATCACGACCAAAGAGAACCTAGAAACCAACTTAAAGAAATCATAAAAGAAAACTGGTTATATCTCTTAGAACAAAAAGGTAAAGGGGGCAGCGAGGTGGCACAATGAATAGAGCACCAGCCCTGGACTTAGGAGGACCTGAGTTCAAATCTGGCCTTAGATAGTTAACATAAAACTAGCCATGTGACTTTGGGCAAGTCACTTAACCCCAACTGCCCTCCAAAAAAAAAGAAGGAAAATTAAAGGTAACGCAAAAATAGAAGGAATACACCCATCACCTCCTGAAAGCCCAAAGTGAAAATTCAAAGAAACATTATACCCCAAATCCGAAGTTTACAGGCCAAAGAAAAAATTCTGCACGCTCCATGCAGCCAGAAAGAAAAGAAACAAGGAGCTAGTCAAGATCACACACAATTTTGCCCCTACCACTATAACAGAACAGAGAACTCAAGAATGCGATATTCCAAAAAGCAAAAAATATAGGTTTACAACCAAGAATAATTTGCACCCCCTCAAAAAAATCCCACAAAACCTGAGTATATGCTATAAGGGAACAAATGGACCTTAGATGAAATAGTGGACGTCCAGACATTCCAAGCATCCCCAGCTACATAGAAACTATGAAATACAAACACAGCAATCAAGAAAAACATAAAAAAGTAAACATCAGGGAACAATTATCAGGAACAAGAATAAAATGCATACATTCTAATATGGAGAGATAATGTGTCACCTCAGAATCCTACTGTTAGTTATCAAGGGTCAACAGAGAAAATCTAATGAGACAGAGGGCCTGGAAGTGTTTCTGTTATGTCTATATCAGTGGTTCTCAACATTCCTAATGCCGCAACCCTTTAATACTCGTATGTGGGTGTATCTGCATGTGGACAGATCCGCCTGGAGACAGATAGAGGAACGGTGTCTCGGTTCCTAAGACCATCGGAAATGTGTGTTTTCCGATGGTCTTAGGTGACCCCTGTGAAAAGGGTCGGTCGCGACCCACAGGTAAAGGGTTGCTGGTCTATATGATCTTAAGAGAAGAATGAAAAATTAAAAGATAAAAGGGGGAGGAAAGAAGGGAGAGGAGAGAAGGGGGAAAAAAGATGGGGAAAACTATCTCACATAATCAGCGTGTAACTAGAAGACTCTATAAATAAGGGGATACCCAGCAGGCACATAAACCTCACCCTCCTTTGAAATGGTCAAAAAAACAAATTTTAAAAGGAAGACTATACAATGACTGTAATAGATTTGGCTCTTCTCAGCAATGCAATGATCTAAGACAATTCCAGAAGACTCAAGATGGAAAATGCTATTCACATCCAGAGAAAGAATTATGGAGTGAATGCAGATCGAAGCATATTATTTTCTTTTTTTGTTTTTTCTTTCCCTTTTGGTTTTTAGTTTTTCCCTTTTGTTCTGATTCTTCTTTCACAACATGACTACTGTGGAAATATGTTTAATATGACTGTACATGTATAGCCTATATCTGACTGCATACTGTCTTGGGGAGGAAGGAGGGAAAGGGGAAAAATTTTAGAACTCAAGATCTCATAAAAGTTGAAAACTAAAAATAAATAAATATCTTTTTAAAAAGAAAAGAAAAAATTAAATGGGAAAAATAGAAACACAGACTTGGGTACATAAATACAATTCATTCAACAGGAGAACAAAGAGAAAAAGGATAAAAGGGGAAATGAGAGAGGGAAGATTAAGGAAGGGATTAGTGATAAAACAAACTAAAGTGTGTGGATCTCAAAGGGAAGTTTTAAAAGAAATAAAAGGAAGGATAATCTATAATCTGGGTCTAAGTGAGGGTAAGAGAAAAAGGGCAAGGAAATAAAAGCAGATTTCATTAATGATATTAATTCTCATTTACCACCCTATTCTTTAGAAAGAGGAGAGCAAAAAACAAAGAGAAAGAAAAGTATAAGAATAGGATGGAGGGAAATACACAATAAACAATCATGATTGTGAACACAAAATAAAAACCAAAAACTAAAATTGGAAGAGAAGCAAGTAAATTGGGGGAAGAGGGAGAAATATTTGCAGCATCTCTCAGATACCATTTCTAAAATACATAGGTAGAAATCATCCAAATTTGTCAGAGCAATTCCTCAATTGATAAACAGTCAGAGGATATGAAATACGCAGTTTTCAGAAAAAGAAATTCAAGCTAACCATAAGCCATATGAAAAAACACCTTAAATTTACTAATAATTAGAGAAACAAATTAAAATAATTCTAAGGTTCAACCTTAAAACCACCAGATTGGCAAAGTTGATAAAAAGGAAAAATGGCAAACACTGGAGCAAGTATGGGAAAACAGATAAATTAATATAATGTTAGTGGAGAAGTGAACTCACTGAGACCTTCTGAAAAGCAATTTGGAACAATGCCCAAAAAAGTTATTTAAGTCATGCATACCCTATGATCTAGCAATACCAATAATAAGTCTATATCCAAAAGATCAGAAAAAGAGTAAAGGAAAACATACGTACAAAAATATTCATAGGAATTATTTTTGCCATGGCAAAAAATTGGAAACTAAGAGGGGTGTCCATCTATTGGGGAATGGCAGAATAAGACATGGTATATGAATGTGAGAGAATACCGCTATACCATAAGAAATAAAGGTAATGGTTTAAGAGAAATCTAGAAGACCTGATGTAGAGTGAAGTAAGCACAACTAAGAGTATAATTTATGCAGTAATGACAAAATAAACAACTTTGAAAAGACTTAGGAATTTTGATCAATGCAGGATACCCACCTCCTAATAGAAAGATGACAGGCTTAGCAAGCAAATTGAAACTTTTTTTTAGACACAGCTAACACAAGAATTTATTTGACTATATATGTTTGAAACAAGGGTTTCATTTTTCTTTCTTCTTCAATAGAAGTAAATGGAGAAAAGGCCAATTTTTGTTGATTGTAAAAGATTTTAATTTTTTTTTTAATTTTAAAGACACAGAGGTGGAAGATTGTGTTCCCACAGGTAGACAGTATGTGGAAAGAACTCTCCCTGGCAAAACAAATTAAAGTCAGATCATGAATTTAGATGCCAAAGGAATTTATATTTTATCCTGAAAGAAACAGTCATTGACAGCTCTCTGGGTGAAGAAACGCTTTAAAGACTATTATTTTGGTAGCACAGCAGAAGATAGATTACATTAAAAAGTGAATGTACAGGGACTAATTAGGCAACTATTCTAGTATTCAATTCAGGAAAGAACTGATGAGGGTAGTAGCAGTGTCAGTGGAGAGAAAGGAATGGATGGGAGAGCAGTTGTGGAGAAAAAATAGAGAAGACTCAGCAACTACAAATAGCAAGAGGCGGCAGAATTCTGGATGACTGACGGTACACATCTAAGTGATTAGAAGGATAAAGATGTTCTGGACAAAAACATTACAAAATGAGTTTAGGAAAAAAAGATGAATTTCATTTTGAACATGTCAGTGTTTAGCCTTGAAAGGATAACAGAATAACGTTCTTTTCCTTTTCCACAGGACAGGTAAAGGTCCATGGTTTCCTCTTGCAGCCAACTCACTCCTGGACACAGGGTTTGCACTGAGGCAGAAATCTCTAGCACAATCTAAAGCCCTTCCATAGTCTTCGAAGGATTACTCCAAGGATAATTTGGTTAAGTATATATATGTACCAAGCTTATCAAATTTACAGACAACACAAATCTGGAAGTTAACACGGTGAGTGACAATGAGATTCAAAAACTTCTTTACAGGATAGAACAGGGGTCAACACTTCTGTAAAAACCTAGGTAGCAAATATTTTAGGCCTTATGGGCCAAGAGGCAAAATCAAGAATGTTAAATACTTTTATAACAAGAAAGAAAACAAATTTCCACATATTGTTATTGACAAAATTCAAAATATAAGAATATAATAAATATAATTTTCTTGTAATAAAGATATAATGAGAAAAACAAAATTTTTTGTGGAGGTAACATTTTGCTTAATTGAAGTTCAAATTAAGTTTCTTATCATCAAAAACAATGGTTAATGGGAGCAGCTAGGTGGCACAGTGAATAAAGCACCAGCCCTGGAGTCAGGAGGACCTGAGTTCAAATCTGGCCTCAGATACTTAACATAAAAATTAGCCATGTGACCTTTGGCAAGTCACTTAACCCTAACTGCCCTCCAAAAAAAAAAAAAAACAACAGTAAATGTTCATCTGTTAATGTTGTTCTGTAACGTAATTTCACACATATCTTTGAAAATGAAAAGTACTGCCTAATGTCAACATCAATGCATAAGCACATGATTTTAATGGAGCACTTCATTGTTCAGAAGGCATTCATAAAATTCTATTTAATTCTTCTCTTGATATTTGCTTCTTGGCCATGTCATTACATTTCAGATTAATCACTTCCAATGGGAGGTTAGGTGGAAGCTCCTAAATTGCACAAATGGATTTTAAAATATAGAAATTTTTTTTGTACTTACACACAGGTCCAAAAAACACTGGTGTTAACTATAGTTTAAGCTTAGAAAATGGATCTGTTGTACATTTGTGGGAATGGAGAGCTTGCTTGTTTTAACTTTTGACAGCACAGGAATTATATAACATCACAATAATACATTGTTGCCAAATTTACTGTAATCTAAGTTTCACATATAAACATGTTTTGCCTTGTGATTTTTAGGATGAATTCATTAACAAGCATCAATTCTTCAGTAACAGCTAATTTCTATTCAGAAAAATTGAATCAGCCCTTATCTCAAAAAAAGAAAATCATGAAAAACCTTTTCCCCCTTCTTTTCTTAAAAAAGAAAGTCAGTGGGGAAACTCTGTAAGAGAAGTAGAGGATCAAAAAAAAAAAAAGAGAAGTAGAGGAAAAATTGGGAATAGAAATGAGAATGATGCAAGAAAATCATGAAAAACAAGTCAACAGCTTGCTAAAGGAAACAAAAAAAAATACTGAAGAAAATAACAGCTTAAAAAAAAAAGACTAACCCAAATGGAAAAAGAGGTCCAAAAAGTCAATGAAGAGAAGAATGCCTTAAAAAGTAGATTGGCCAAATGGAAAAGAAGGTCCAAATAATTCCTTCCAAATTAGAATGGAGGAAATGGAAGCTAATGACTTTATGAGAAATCAAGATTTTATAAAACAGACCCAAAAGAATCAAAAAACAGAAGACAACGTGAAACATTTCATTGAAAAAGGCATTGACCTAGAAAACAGATCCAGGAGAGACAATTTAAAAATCATTCAACTATCTGAAAGCCACGATCAAAAAATGAGCCTAGACATCATCTTGCAAGAAACTATCAAGGAAAACTGCCCTGATATTCTAGAACCAGAGTGTAAAACAGAAATTGAAAGAATCCACCAATCACCTCTTGAAAGAGATCCCAAAAGAAAACCCCCTAGGAATACTGTAGCCAAATTTCAGAGTTTCCAGGTCAAGGATAAAACATTACAAGTAGTCAGAAAGAAACAATTCGAGTACCGTGGAAACACAATCAAGATAATGCAAGATCTAGCAGCTTCTACAGAGATCAGAGGGCTTGGAATATGATATTCCAGAGGTCAAAGGAGGTAGGATTAAAACCAAGAATCACCTCTCCAACAAAACTGAATCACAGGGAAAAATGGACATTCAATGAAATAAAGGACTTTCAAATATTCCTGATGAAAAGACCAGAACTGAATAGAAAATCTGACTTTCAAAGACAAGAATCAAGAGAAGCATGAAAAGGTAAACAGAAAGAGAAATCATAAGGGACTTATTAAAGCTGAACTGTTTATATTCCTACATAGAGATATTTTTAACTCATGAGACTTTTTCAGTATTAGGGTAGTTGAAGGAAGTGTGTGTGTGCATGAGCGTGTGTGTGTGTGTGTGTGTGTGTGTGTGTGTGTGTGTGTGTGTGCATGCGTGTATGTGTGTGTGGGTATATGTATATAAAGACAGAGTGCATAGGGCAAGTTGAATATGAAGGGATGATATCTAAAAAATGAAATTAAGGGGTGAGAAAGGTACATTGGGAGGAGACAGGGAGACAGAATAGGATTATCGCACATAAAAGAGGCAAAAGAAAGCAGTTACAATGGAGGAGAAGAGCAGCGAGGTAAAAGAGAATGAGTCAACCTTACTCCCATTGGATTTGGCTTAAGGAGGGAATAACATACACACTCAATTGGGTATCTTACCCTACAACAGTGGTTCTCAACCTTCCTAATGCCGCGACCCTTTAATACAGTTCCTCATGTTATGGTGACCCCCAACCATAAAATTATTTTCATTGCTACTTCATAACTGTAATTTTGCTACTGTTATGAATCATAATGTAAATATCTGATATGGAGGATGTATTTAAACTGAACATAACCCACAAATTGAGAACTGTTGCCCTACAGGAAACTAAGGGGCAAGAGGATAAGTGGGGGAATGATAGAAGGGAGAGCAGATTGGGGGAGGGGATAGTCAGAAGCAAACACTTTTGAAAAGGGACAGGGGTCAAAGGAGAAAACAGAATAAATAGGGGGCGAGAGGACAGAGGGAAATATAGTTAGTGTTTCACAATATGGCTAGTATGGAAATGTTTTGCATAACTACACAAGTATAACCTGTACTGAATTGCTTGTCTTCTCAATGGGGGTGGGTGAGGTGGTAAGATGGGAGAGGAATTAGAACTCAAAGTTTTAAAAACAAATGTTAAAAATTGTTTTTACATGCAACTGGGAAATAAGATATACAGGCAATGGGGTATAGAAATCTATCTTGCTGTACAAGAAAGTAAGGAGGAAGGGGGGGATAGAAGGGAGGGCAGACTGGGGGAAGGGGTAATCATTATGCAAGCCATCTTGGGGTGGGAGGCAGGGAAGAGATGAAGAGAAAATCTGGTTCTCAAAATCTTGTGGAAATGAATGCTGAAAACTAAAAATAAATAAATACATTCTGGGGGAAAAAGAGAAAAAGAAAAAAGAAATATCCCGGTACAGAACTATGCAGGGTACTTGAAATGCTACTATATTATAAATGAATCATGGAAACTTGTACGGCAAAGAGCAGCAGTGCATAAGTGATAAAAGCACCACATAAAATCTACTGCAACTGTTCTAAAAAAATTGTATTTTAAAATATAAAACTATGTGCAATGTTTTCCTCATTCTGCTCATTTCACTTTCTATCAGTTCATACAAACCTTTCCAGGTTTTTCTGAAATATGCTTGTTCATCACTTCTTATTGCACAATAGTATTCCATTGCAGTCATATACCACAGCTTGTTCTGCCATTTCCCAACTGATAGGCATCCCCTCAATTCCTATTATTTCGCCACCATGAACAGGGCTGCTATAAATATTTTTGTATTTCTTATATGATCTTTTTTTTTCCTTTTTTATGATCTCCTTGGGATTCAGATTTAGTAGTGGTATTGCTGGATCAAAAGGCATGCAGAATTTGGTTGCCCTTTGCGCACAGTTCAAACTGCTTTCAAGAACAGTTGGATCAGTTCACAACTCTGCTAACTGTGCATTACTGTCCCAGTTTTCCCACACCCTCTCCAACATTTGTCATTTTTCTTTTTTGTCTTATTAGCTTATCTGATAGGTGCTAGGTGGTACCTCAGTTGTTTTAATTTGCATTTCTCTAATCAAAAGTGATTTAAAGTGGGGCTTCTTAAACGTTTTCCATTCTTGACCCCTTTTCCTGTTGGAAAGGAGGAGGGTTTGGTGCAAAGTACACATGCTTTGTGTTGAGAACCAAGGCTTCAGTGAAGTTGCTCGATGGGCAAGGCTGCCATAAACATCTCAGATCCATGCCACGCTTGATTTTTAATTTTTGGTCATTGTGCATTTAGAAAACCTTTGCGCTGACTTAGAGCACTTCTTCATATGCCTATAGATAGCTTTGATTTCTTCATCTGGGGAGCCAAGATGCTGGCGTAGAAGCAGGAAAACTCCACAGCTCCCATATAACCACCTCAAATACCCACAAAATACGACTCTAAACCAATTTTAGGGCCCCAGAACTCATAAAATAACAGAAAAACACATCTCCCACTGAAGGCAGCTCAGCAGGCGGGACAGGAAGGGCTCAGCACAGCACACTGGGAGCCAAAACTAGCCTGGCCTGAAACCGCGTCTTGTCCCTGGGGTGGCCAAGGCAAGCCACAGCTGGAGCATTCAGGAGAGTGGATCAGAGGCAGCTGTGGCGATTTCCAGAATTATCAAGCCATAAGAAATAAGGACTAACCAGCCGTGGAGTCAGGAGGACCTGAGTTCAAATCTGACCTCAGACACAACACACACACAAAAACTAGCCGTGTGACCTTGGGCAAGTCACTTAACTCCAACTGCCCTCCAAAAAGCAAAAACAAAAAAAAGAAAAAGAAAAAACAAAAATAAATAAGGACTAAGTGAAAGGTTAGTGGAACTCGGCTAAATTCGGGGGAGACGGTCTAGCCAATCTGTCTCCAGGGCAAGGAAGCATGGTGCTTCAGAAGGCCTGCAAATTGCAGGGGGGCCAAGCGATCATTTAGAGGCTAAGTGCTCTTGCTTTAAGCTGCCTGGATTAGGATCATGGTCTAGGCTGGTGGTCCTGGGGTACATTTTCAGTGAGCCAAAGCTGGTGGGGGCTGTAGAAACGGTGGCCTCCTAATAGCTCTGGCAGCTGTGAAAATCCCAGTGATTTGGGACAGAGCTTTCCCTTCTGGAAGCAGAGTTCTACTGAGCCCAAAAGCTAAGTAACTGACTGGCAACATGAGCAGGCAAAGGAAGCAAAGTAAGAACAGCAATCCAACTTTAGATTCCTTCTTTGGGGACAAAAAGGATCATACCATGGAATGCGAAGAAGATAACACAGTCAGAACTCCCACATCAAAAGCTTCCAAGAAACATGAAGACTACCTACAAGCCACAAAGCAGCTTAAGAAGGATTCTGAAAACCAGATAAGAGAAGAGGAGGAAAAATTGGGAAGAGAAATGAGAACGATGCAAGAAAATCATGAAAAGAGAGTCAACAACCTGACTGAAGAAAATAACACCTTAAAAAATAGATTAACTCAAATGGCAAAAGAGGCCCAAAAAGCCAATGAGGAGAAGAATGCCTTAAAAAGTCACATTTGCCAGATGGAAAAAGAATCTCAAAAGCTCACTGAAGAGAATAATTCCTTCAGAATTAAGAGTGGAGCAAATGGAAGCAAATGACTTTATGACAGCAGCTCTCAATCTGTGGGTGACAACCCCTTTGGGGGTTGAACGATTTCACAGGGGTCACAGGGGTCGCCTAAGACCATCGAGAAACACATATTTCCAATGGTCTTAAGAACCGAGACATCGCCCCTCTACCCATCTCCAGGCAGGTCCACCCACATGCAGATATACCCACATATGAGTATTAAAGGGTTGCAGCATTAAGAAGGTTGAGAACCACTGCTTTACGAGAAATCAAGATACTATTAAACAGATCCAAACAAATGAAAAAATAGAAGACAATGTGAAATATCTCCTTGAAAAAACCATTGACCTGGAAAACAGATCCAGGAGAGACAATTTAAAAATTATTGGACTACCTGAAAGCCATGATCAAAAAAAGAACCTAGAAAGCATCCTTCAAGAAATTCTCAAGGAAAATTGCCCTAATATTTTAGAACCAGAGGGCAAAATAGAACTTGAAAGAATTCACCAATCACCTCCTGAAAAAGATCCCCAAAAGAAAACTCCTAGGAATGTTATAGCCAGGTTCCAGAGTTCCCAGATCAAGGAGAAAATATTACAAGCTGCCAAATAG
>JAQQSU010010975.1:0-12289 GCA_028627135.1 Pseudochirops cupreus | reverse complement strand
GCTCTGGCTGCACTCTCCTCCTCCCTTTCTCTGCCGTGATCCTTCTTTTCCCCAAAGAAGGAATCTAGGGTTTGGTTGCTGTTCTTACTTTGCTTCTTATGCTTATTCTTACTCATGGTTGGTCAGTCTGTGATTTTTTTTTAAAATCTCTGTGGGGCTCTGCTTCCAGAAGGGAAAGCTCTGTCCCAAATCGCTGGGTCCTCCTGGCTGCTGTAGCTCTCAGGAAGGTGCTGGGTCCCTTTCCTATTTACTTCCGGCTCACTGGATAATGAAGACTCCAGCACTGAAAGCCCAAGACCCCGATCCGGATCCAGGCCACTCAACGCGAGAGCACTCAGCCTCTGAACAATCACTTAGTCCCCCTGCTGTCTGCAGGCGTGGGCGCGGAAGCTGCAATGAGGAGGCAGGTGCAAAACCTCTGCCTTTCGCTTTCCCACCCTGGAGGCATTTTGGCCACAGGCTTTTCTCCCCCAATTTCGCAAGTCCCACTGACCTAGTTCTGAACGCTGCTGCCGCTAATCCGCTCACCAGAGACGCTCCTCGCCTCCCATCCAGCCGCCCCTGGGGCTCAGCCAGGGCTTCAGGCCAGGCTAGTTTCAGTTCGAAGTGCTGATATGGTTCCTCGTAGCTGAGCTGACTTTAGTGGAAAGTGTATTTGTGAGCATTTGGGAGTTCTAGGATTAGTTTAGAGTCATATTTTATGGGTATTTTGGGGTGGCTGTGTGAGAGCTGCAATATGTTGCTGCTGCTACGCCGCCATCTTGGCTCCGCCCCCCCCAAGAGATATTTTTAAAAAGAAAAAGGTCCTATGTCTATAAAAATATTTATAGTAGCTCTTTCTATGGTGGATAAGAATTGGAAATTGAGGGGATGCCCATCATTTGGAGAATGGTTGAACAAGCTATGGTAAATGATTGTGATGGAATATTACTGTGCTATAAGAAATGACAAGTAAGATGATTTCAGAAAAACCTGAAAAGACTTACATGAACTGATGCAAAGTGAAGTGAGAACAAGAGAATATCGTACACAGTAACAGCAATATTGTACAAGGAATTGTGAATGACTTAGCTATTCACAGCAGTACAATGATCTGAGACAATCCCAAGGGACTCATGATGAAACATACTGTCCACCTCCCAAGAAAGAAGTGATGTTATCTGAATACAGACTGAAGCATATTATTTTTCACTTTTTCTTTTTTCATTGTTTGAGTCCTCTTGTACAAAATGACTAATATGGAAATATTTTACATGATTGCACATGTATAACCTATATCAGATTGCTTATGGTCTCAGGGAGGGGAAGGGAAGGGAGGATGGAAGGAATAGGATTTGGAACTCAAAACCTTTAAAAAATATTTAAATTGTTTTTAATATGTAATTGGGGGGGAAAAACCCTAAAATTAAAAAAAAATCTAGCCCTAGAGCATCTTCTTCATGGAATCTGTCTTGATGTTCTCCCCACTAAAAGTAAAAATAAAAAAAAACCACTCTCCATTTTTACTTTTCTGTGTCTCCCTAGTAGTTAACACAATGCCAGGCATATAGTAGGTTCCTAATACGTGCTTGTTGACTGACTTTATTTCATATGTACACACATACATATACATGCATGTCTCCCTCAATAGAGTATGAGCTTCTTAAGGGCAAAAAATGATTTTTTTCTGTCTTTGTTTCTCCAGTACTTAGCCCAGATCCTGGCACATAGTAAACCTTAATAAATGCTTGTTGATTGATTGGAACTAGGCATGACTGATATATTTGGGTATTCTGTTTAATTATGTCTCATTAACATAGTATAAGAAGCAATGAGACAAGTAGATGTGTCTTTCTTGCTCTTTGATGCTCATCCAGCCACATAGCTAGGTCATGGTCAAACATTGTCTACTAATGCAGGTGGAGAGACATGGTTTTAATGTCTCATTACCATTTCCTAGCTTCTGGTGGAGGATTTAATTCCCCATCTGTAATGCTGCTAATGTTCTTGGTGATGATTCATAAAATATGTCACTGGAACATGCAGACATAGATATGGATTTGAATTAGCATAAAACATATTCAGGTGCACTTGCAAACCCAACTCAGAATAATTTAAAATAATACAAACAACCCAGAGACATTTGATTCAAATACATTGGAGCTAGGTGGAAATCTATGTTTTAGGGAACCTTTTTATATGTCACCTGTGGCAAGATCCTTTGGTACTTCAGTAAAATGGATCCTCAAGTGGAGTCTAAGACTATTTGCTCTTTTATTGTATTTTGCATAGTATAATGCTTGAGAATAGTATCAAATAGCAGACTTTGATATCTTCTTTAGGTCAAAATTTAATTGAAAACTTTAACTGAAAAATCTAAGGTACCAAAACTTTTATAAGGGAGGACAGGTTGATTAGGGAGCTCCATAATCAATTTCATGAACTTTGAGGGTCTGAGCCTTTATTTGGAGACATGTGAGATTGTGCATGTATAGGCTTCTCCTTCCCAACCTCCCAGAACACAGGTCTATTCTGTTGTTCTTTGGTCCATCTTCTAAATAGAGAAAAGGGAAAAAGGCAAGACAATTCAATGGTGGTCTCTTGGCTTCTTTTTATAGGCTGACACAGGGGAGTGTTTTCTCTGACTACAGTCAGTCCTTATGAGCCCAATCAACCAGTCGTCTTGGAGGCATTCCCAGTCACTGGGAACCAATCAGAACATGTATCTTGTCCACTCAACCAGGTGAAATGGGCATGCCCACACTTTCCAAGGGAGGTGCCCATGTCCTCAAACATAGCTTTGAACTCTGAAAGATGATCAAATTCCACAACTGATCTATAGGAAGGAAGGAAGGAAGGAAAGATGGAAGGAAGGAAGGAACAAGGAAGGAAGAAAGGAAGGATGGATGGATTTATTAAGTACTTACTATATTCCAGGTATTGTGCTAAGTGATGGGGATATAAATGCAAGCAAATAGAAAGACAGTCCCTACCCTCATGGAGTTTATATTCTAACAGAGGAAGACAGCATAGAGCTGAAAAGTGAGGGAGGAGGAGGGAGGAGCTCCATGTGGGGGCATGATTTGAAGTCTAGAAAGTAACAGCACCAGGAGGGGAATGAAGACATGCTGGCCTGAGCTCCTTCACAAAATGGAGGCTCCAGGAGGAACTCACCAATGAGAGAAGCCGGGTGCACATTATTGAGGTATATTTCAGGGTGACAGACCATAGATTACAATCATTCATTGGATCAGTGATCTTATCAATGTGACTACTTCAGATTGCAGCTCATCTTTCTTATACTTCATGACTGAGTTTTTTTTTAAAGTCATGACTGCATGACTTTAATTTTTCCCACACTGTCCATCCAACTTACCCAGAGTTTTCCTTTAAGTCTCTCACTTGATACCAGTACCATATTCAGGCTATCTGCATAGGATCGTAGATGCTGTAAGATACTTCAGAAAATGTCTAGCCTAGATTTTCCTTACCTTTTATGTGTCATGAACTCTTTAGGTAGGCTGATAAAGTCTATGGACCTCCTCTTGGAATAATACTTTCAATGCAAAAAATAAAATACATAGGATTACAAAGGGAACAAATTATACTGAAATATAATCATCAGCAATTTTTCAATCAAGGTCACAGACTTTGGTTTAAGAACCCCTTACCCAACCCAACCTTCTCATTTTACAGTGCAGGAAACTGAGGCCCAGGGAAATTGAGTGACTTGCCTAAGGTCACAGAGGGACTTAGCACCAGTCAGGATTTGAGTCCAGCTGCTCTGAATGGAGGCACAGCTCTTTTCACCGTAGCACATTGCATAGTTGGATTCCTCCCTCTCACTGCATGACCAGCCCACCTCCTCTTCTGGTCACATGTATCTCTTTAATGATATCTTTGACACCATCTCTTGAGTACCAGTCATTGTCGGTAAGATGCTATAGACTCTCTTCCCACTGCTGTCTCCCCGTTACCCTCTGGGTGACCTGCAGTCGTGATTCTTTTGAGCTTATTCTGTTCTGTGAGTTGCCGCCAGTCTGTGCCTTGGTTTAAATTCCATTCTTCCGTTACATTTTAAATCTAGTTCTTTGAAAATATGTTGAATGTCAAAACAAGATGTTCGTGTTTTCCTGCTACTTTATATAGAGAGAAAGGACTAATTCTCAATCTTTTTTTCAGTGATAGTGACATAATGTTCCTAACAGGTTGCAAATAGTCAGTTTCTCTGCAACAGAACCGTAGGCTTGGGGGGACAGAGGAATCTCTTCCTTTTCTCTTAGCTTTTGATTTTCTGCAACACAAAGGATCAATTCTATTGGAAGACTCTACGCATGGATCATTAAATGGCAAAATACCAGGAAATCTTGTTATGTGAAAACTATGAGGTACCTGAGTTACTTTTAGTTTTGGGGGGGTTCCTTTTGCCCAGACTTAATTTTCTCAGGATGACCTTGTTCCCTGTCCACTGACTAGATTTTTCAATAATAATAGCAGCTAGTATTTCTATGGCACTTTAAGGTTTCCGAAACACTTTACCTAAGTTATGTGCTTTGATCTTCACAAATACCCTGCAAGTAGGTGCTATTATTATTCTTGTTTTTACAAATGAGGAAACTGAGGCACAGAGTAGCCAATTGTACAGGATCAGATAAGTATCTGAGGTGGGATGTGAATTTAGGTCTTCCTGATTCCAAGTCTAGCACTCTTTCCACTGTACCACCTAGCAGCTACGTGTAAAATACAGCTCATGACATATGCCATCGACAAAGGCATAACCAATGAACAAATCTAACTTCCCTGATTTACTTGAAATTTTATTTATCAACAGATACTTATTGAATGTCTGTTTTGTGCTATGTATCCACTTAATCCTTTCATTATAATGTACTATATAGGTACATGCATATACATATATATGTGTATATATCTCTATATCTCTATCTATCTATAGAACGACAACGAGAGGGAGGGTGTCTGTTTATACATACACACCACTAATTCCTCCACCACCACATTCACCTGTCCTCTCACTGACATAGGTGACTCACATAAAGAAACTTCATCTATCAATGTGGATGGGAAACTCCTCTGAAGCTTTTAATTTTAGGAAATTGAGAGGCTAAGTGACTTCTTCACACAAGTAGTATGTCTCAGAGACTAGACTTTGACTCTGAGGTCAGCTTCCTATCCACTATATCACACTGTCTCATGTGTGTGTGAGTGTGAGTGTGTGTGTGTGTGTGTGTGTGTGTGTGTGTGTGTGTGTGTGTGAGAGAGAGAGAGAGAGAGAGAGAGAGAGAGAGAGAGAGAGAGAGAGAGAGGGACAGAGAGACAGAGAGACAGAGAGAGAAAGAGACAGAGAGACAGAGAGAGACAGAGAGACAGAGATGAAGAAGCTTCCATTAGTGAAGTAGATGTCCAGGACCTCTTGCCCAAGAATCTTTAGACCATCAGTGCTCCCTCCAACCTGTTCCCCCCCTGCCATTGATCAAAGATCAACCCCAGTAGAGAAGTAACAGCTTGTCAATGGCCTCTCAATCTCCCAACCTCTTCAGTAACCATAGGTACTAAAAAATCCAAAAAGAAAATTATTGACAAGTATCCTTGACATTGTCAAATGACTCAACATCAGTAATGAAATACAATTTATCTCAAAACATGGTTTAGAAATGATACTAAAGAAGATGTGTTTGTGCATTGACTGTACCACTGTACCACTTACCCTCTCCCATCACTGGACATTTCCATTTGCCCTACCACTACCCCTGAAGGACCACGGGCTCTTTCCATCCATCCTGCCCTCCTGTATGGGTCATCTCACCCAGTTAGAATATGAGCTCTTTGAGAGCAGAGACTCACTTTTCTATTTGTATCCCCAGCCCTTAAAACAGTGCTTTGCCCATAGTGAGCACCTAATGAGTTATTTTTCTTTTTTGTATTCTCTAGTCATTAGAGGAAAAGAATGAATAGATTTCTATAAAACTCTGGAGTCTGCTTCAGATTTTACTTTAAATGAAGAACACATTACTCCCACTATTTGTTCTAGCACTTCTTCTGCTTCTGGCCAAATGCTCTGAGTAGGTGCCAATAATATTTTATTTCAAAATTTTTAGTATGTTTGAGAAACCTAGAAATTGGGGAGTAGGGGCAGGGGCAAAGAAAGACATAGGAATGTAAAAAAAATTGCTAATAAGCTCATGTCTTCTAAAACACAAGTGTCAAGCACATGATCCCTACAAGCAAACCAAATGAGGATATAATTGGGAAATATTTAACAAAATCAATAAAAATACAGTAAGACATAGATAATCTTAATATGTAGTTTTCTAAGTCAATATGTGGCCTGTAGGCCCTTTGGCCTAGTTTCAGTTTGAATTTGACACCACTGTGCTAAGACGTATTACCCCAAACAGAAGTTATGGAAGTGTTTCTGAGATTGGAGACATTAAACAAAAAGATTTTTACTCTTCCCAGGCATCTGTAGTCATGAGTCCTGCTGAGACACACATGCTTCCTGGACCTTCCCCAGTCTCTCACCTCCAATTTTGCTGGGGAATTTCTGCATGGATCTCATTAGGTTTTTTTCTTTTTTTCTGATTCTTCTTGAAGATAAGACAAGGAAAATGTTTAAGGGATTTTAGGTTAAATATCATCAGTGGAAGAAAGTATAAAGTCTGTAACAGCACCACCATTTTTCAACACTTTTTCTTTAAAGAACAGAAGATATTGATAAGGAAACAAAGAAACTGCAAAAAATGGCATGGCCAGAATGTGTGTTGGATGTATTTGTACTCTCAAGCAGCTATATGTTTTCTGATGGGGTGGTTTATTCTCTGGTAGTGGGTATTTCTATGCCTATGTTTCATCTCAGTGTAGTGCTGTATCTTCCTCCCCATCTCCCACCTCCCAAATTCTAACAAGTAGATTGATGAGAGATCTAAGAGTAGAGGGAGCTGTGGACAGGCATATAGATCTTGAGGTTTCCTTCTTCCTTTTTCTCAGTCCTCGAAAGAGACTTCTAGCCAGACATTCAGTCCTTTCCTTGCAGCCAGGAGTAGAGAAACTGAGAAGAAATGTGGGAGTAGGTGACCACTGACACGTTGCTATAGAATTGATGTAGCCCAAGATGAGAGCAGAGTTGGACCAGATGCTGGAAAGAAAGACCAATAGAAATAGAGATGGAGTGGTGCTAGATTGGTAGATTCTGAGAAACCTGACCAGCCGCTAAGACCAGGCTGGTGGACTGATCTCAGTCTCTGACACTGTCTCTACTTCTCCATTATTTACAGAGTGATAACCAATAGGTTCCAAACATGCAACTCCTTCCCCTTATCTTCCAGCCTTTACAAACTGCGAGGAGATGTAGGGGTGAGGAAGGGCAACTGGGGGAAGTACTCTGTAAGGAGGGGATGTTTGGCAGTAGCCTGACAATGTTCAGTTCCTGGTTTTTGATAAACCATATGGGTCACAATGTGGATTCCTTGTGTAATATTAACAGAGGTTCATAACTGTACATAAATAATGTCGGTCTTTTTAAAGAGTTGGTAGTTTTCATAAACTTTTCCTCCCTCCTTTTTATTCTTTGTTATAAGAAATGGTTTCTTAGGAGGAGGAAAGAATACGTTAAGAAAGTTAGGTGATAGGATGGAAAAATAAAAGCTATCAATTTTATTTTTAAAGAGTAGGTTGGGCACATTGAAACACAAGGTGGGCTTGGAGCCACATAGAGATTTTCCAGTGATTTTCCAAAAATTTGCAGCAATACTTCTTTTCATACCTCTAGATCAATATTGAAACAAGGTTAGCTCCCGTCAGGATTGAGAAGCAAGAGATGTTGGAACATTAGGAGAGGGATGCAGGCTAAGAGTTCATAGGTTGAGTGCCCTCCAGGGAGCAGAGGAGATACTGCAGCTTTTGGGGAGTACTGTGCCACTCTATATGCCCGATACACTTTTAAAATCACTTGACTGGTGGTCTGAGGTTAATGGACAAATGATCTCTCATACTCTCTAGCTCACTGATGTCTACTTTTCTGTATGCTTGCAAAAAACAGGATAGGATTGAGCGTGGGCTATCTTTCCTGTAGCAGCTCAAGTGCCATCTGCCACACCCAGTCAGCCAGTCAGTAAATATATTCCTTCATTTGGTTAATGCTTTTGGTTACTGTGCCCATGTGTTGCTCAGGCCTGCTTCCTCAAAGCTTCATTTCCCATTGATGTACAGCTACCACTGCCAGTCCTCAGGTTTGTGGGTAAGCTAGGTTGTACTTAGTCTATAATCCTACTTTCTCCATAATTTGTTTCTGGTGCATTATCTCTTCCCATTGCCCCCATCGTTGTTATTCATGTCCAGTCATTCAGTTGCATCCTTGTCTTCATGACCCCATGGACCATAGAAGGCCAGGCCCTTCTTTCCTTCATTATCTCTCAAATTATTCTTTGTTATAAGAAATGGTTTCTTAGGACGAGGAAAGAATACATTAGGAAAGCTAAGTGATAGGATGGAAAAATAAAAACTATCAATTTTATTTTTAAAGAGTAGGTTGGGCAGATTGAAACATAGGGTAGGCTTGGAGGCCAAGACCATGTTCATTGTTTCCATGACAATGTTCATCCATCTCATCTTCTGCCATGCCCTTTTCCTTTTGCCTTCACTCTTTCCCAACGTCAGGACTTTTCCAATGAGTCCTAATTTCTCATTATGTGGCCTCAGTATTTGACCTTCCAGTGAATAGCCTGAATTAACCTCTCAAAGTATTGACTGATTTTATCTCCATGCTGTCCAAGGGACTCTCAAAATTCTTCTCTAGCACCACAATTTGAATTGCTATTTGCCTGTACTTTTCCTAGAATCTTCTAATGGGTTTTCATGCTTCCACTCTGTGCTCTAATCCATCCTTTATGGAATAGAGCTATTAAAATAATCTTTATTTATAGGTCTGACTATGTCACTCTTCTGCCACAAATTCTTAAGTGGTTCACTCTTACCTTAAGTAAAGCTCAAATGCTTCTGCCTAGCATTCAAGGATATTCAGAATTTGAAGCCACCCTCCTCCAGAAAGTGAGGCTAGAGCAGGACAGATGGATCGCAAAAGCTGGCAATAGTGAAGTGACCAAATAGTACCATTTTGGCAAAGAATAAATTGAGAAGTGATGAGACACAGAGAAACAGAAGTTTAGTTTACCTGTAGTGCTAACCTCTCAACAGGACTTTTTACCCACCTCGCTAATAAAATCCTGCTTAGCTACCCATATATCATATGGACCTCCATGTCATGTTTACTGTTAACTACTTATCATACAAAGCTCTGCTTGGTTTTGTGCCTCACCCAGGATAAACTGATCACCTGAAATCTAAAACCATTGCCGATTGACTCAGTTTTTTGATGCTCGATACCTTCTCAATGCCCTCTATTGCCTCTACCCTCTGATTACAGGGGTGGAGCGAGAAACTGCCCTGGAAGCCTTCCTTTTTAGAGGATTTGGATGGGAATCTTCCAGATTACTCTCCATTTCCCATCAGTAACTGTGATTGGATTTGACTCCAGGGAACATCATACCCCAAGACGCAAGTAACCTCTGCTGCCCCCCTCCTCCCACCCTTTTTTGCTTCCTTTTATGTATCGTCTTTCTCCCTTAGATTGTAATCTCCTTGAGGACAGGGAAGGTCTTTCTTTTCCTTGTTGGTACTTCCAGTGCTTTGCACAGAGTAGACACGATAAGTGTTTATTGAATTGAACTGAATTACTGATATAACATCTCAGTTATAACTCTGGTCAGTATCGACCCCATACCTTCTACCCAAACACTTCCTTTTATCCTGCTGTGCATTTCCCTAAAAAGTCAGACCAGGCACTGAGACCTAGGTCTCCTGATTTTCTATCTCTTGCTATTTTCCATCTGTGACATTATTTCTTCTTGGCTATGCGCGTTTCCTAATAAACTAGGCAAATGTGGAATAGGGTAATGGGCTGCATTGGGGGATAATAATTTTGCATTTATATAATGCTTTAGTGCAAGGCAGTATATACATGTTATCTTATTTGGTCCAACTACAGCCCCCTGAAATAGATGTTATTTTTGTCCCCATTTCACAGATGAGGAAACTGAGACAGGTTAATGACTTGCCCAGGGTCACACAGCTGATAAATATCTGAGGCAGGATTTGAACTCAGGTCTTCTTGACTCAAAGTCCCACACTCTTACCCATTGTGCCACCTATCTGCCTCATTTAACATCTTCAAAGGTAGTAGAATTCCTCGTTAGAGGTCTTCAAGCAGAGACTAGAAGATACTTGTCAGGTGTTTCATAGGGGAAGATTCTCTTGCAGCCAAAGATTGGACTAGATCAGAGGTTCTTAATTTTTTGCTGTTGTTTCATTGACCCCCTTTAATTATCTGCTAAAGCTTATGGACCCCTTCTTAAAATGTTTTTAAATACATAAAATACACAGAATTTCAAAAACCCAATCATATGGAAATATAGCTATAATTTTTTTTAAGTTCATGGGCTTCAGATTATGAATCTCTGGAGATGTGATCCTCTCTTAACTCTGAGGTTAATGTCATTTGGGGCAGAGTAGTTATCTGCTGCTAACTAGCTACATGACTTTAACTGAATTACTTAATTTCTCTGGTCTTCCATTTCATTTATAGAGTGAGAGAGATAGGATTAGTTGATTTAAAGTATGGAAGGTGCTTTCTAGCTTTAAAATTTTCCCATATGATGATCAAAAAACCAATGCACCTGGGGAAATGGACCCAAGCTTCAATGCTCTGAAATGCATCATTCTCCATCTAGTGGTGGCTTGCTCAAAGTGAAGAAACATGATCCCTTTGGCTTAGAAAATGCCTAAAGAACAAAGTTCTTAAATGGTTACAATCAGACAAGATAAAATTATAATATCAAATCTAATTGGTTCTAAAATGCTACTCGGGACTAAACCAATCAAGGTACTACGATAATTTGCACAGAGGTTGGACTTACGTTTCCCTTAAAATGTTTTGAAGAGGATTGTATTCCTGTACTGGCTGCCAGACTTATCAATCAACCAATCAGTTAACATTTATTAAACATCAATAATGTGCCAGGAACTATGCTATTTTTTTTTATTAGCAAGAGACCACATCATTTAATCTCTCTGAGCCTCAGATTTCTGTACTTAAGTAGATACTTTAAAAGGGACATGTGATCTCACAGTTGTGGCTACTCTCTCCGTCAGTTCAGACAAGATTCACTCTAGCTTTTCATCATTTGTGATTTTTGACTATTACTCTTCTTAAATCCTCCGTGGAAGATGCAGTCAATTCGCTGGGAGCTTTCCTCTTTTTCTTTGGATATTTTAGGGGTAATGAATATAGAGAAACATGGGAAAAGTTACATGAACTGATGCAAAGTAAGCATAACCAGGAAAATAATACACACAATGACTACAACAATGTAATTGGAAAGATCAATAACAACAAAAAGATTGAAATGAAAGACTCGGAAATTATTATGGCTAAGCTAAGTCCCCAAGAACGGGGAAGGGAATAAGCATTTACTAACAGCTAGACATTGTTCTAAGAGCTTTATAAAAATTTTTTCATTTGATTCTCACATAACCCCCTGAGGTGTTTTATTATCCCCATTTTACAATCTGGAAACCTGATGGAAATAAAGAGACTTCCCAAAGTTCTACAGCTAATAGGTATCAGACCCTGGATTTGAACACAGATCTTTCTAACTTCAGGACCAGTGTTCATGGTGCCACCTACCTGCCTCTAGAAGATTTTTGAAAAGGGACATCCCCCTCTGTGCCCCACCTTTATTTGCAGAGATGAAGATTTATCTTTATTTTATTTTTTTATTTTGCTTTTTTTTGGAGGAGGGAGGGTAGGACAATTTGGATCAAGTGACTTGCCCAAGGTCACACAGCTACTAAGTGTTGCATTTCTGAGGTCAAATTTGAACTCAGGTCGTCCTGACTCCAGGACCAGTGCTCTACTCATTGCACCACCTAGCTGCCCAAAGAGATGAGGATTTATCAGTGTGGAGCACTGCATAGTGTTGGACTTTTTTTTTTTTTTAGTATATTGATTGATTTTTCCTGACTTTGTTTCCTCTTTAATTCATTCTAGTAAAGGAGTACTCTCTAGAAAAGGAAAGGAGAAGGGATATTTTGGGAAATATGGATGATGAAAAAAATAAAAGATACTAATAAAATTAATTTTAAAAATAACGCATGGGTACCAAGGTAATTTGGGTTACCTGTCTATTGTCTCTCATTTTCGTTTCCTGGTCAGCCCATATCTTTTCATCCTCATATA
>JAQQSU010010974.1:0-12290 GCA_028627135.1 Pseudochirops cupreus | reverse complement strand
TATATATATATATATATATATATATATATACATATAGTATTATTATTATTAACTATATCCAACTGCAAATTAAGATACACAGATGCTGTGATAAGGAGATCCATCCTGCCCTACTGGAAAGTCTGAGGGGCAAGGGGGAGGACATAGGAGAGAGCAGATTGGGGGAGGGGTTATACAGTGGGATGGCTGTTTTGAGACGTTAGGTAGGGGAAAGATGGGGAGAAAATTTGTAACTCAAAATCTCGTGGAAATGAATGATGTGAACAAGAAAATAAATAAACTTATTTATTTAAAAATTTTTTTAAATAAAAAATAAAAATTAAATTTAAAAAACTCTACAGTACTCTACTATACAAACTCAAATGAAATAACTAGAGTAACTGAATAAATTAACAGAAAAAAAATTAAGATAATTTTTTTTTTTTTTGCTTTTTGGAGAGAGGAAGGTAGGGCAATTGGGGTTAAGTGACTTGCCTAAGGTCACATGGCTAGTTTTGTGTTAAGTGTCTGAGGTCGGATTTGAACTCAGGTCCTCCTGACTCCAGGGCCAGTGCTTTATTCACTGCGCCACCTAGCTGCCCCTGATAACTTTTATACCAAGTATTTATTAACTGAAATACTTATAATGATTTTCAAAGATTACAATAGTAACTTTTTTACTTATTACTAAATAAAAATTACTTCTAATCTTTTTTTCATCATGCTCTATCCATATAATGGTTAGTTGTTTGGGGTTAAATAGCCATTTGATTTTCTGACACTGTAAGTTATCCTTAGTAACTAAATCTAACATACCTAATATCTGCATGTGTTACAATATTAAAGATATGTTGGTCAGCAAAGGATTTATTTGAAAAACATTCAACATAAGCCACTAGTTTCTAGTATCTGCTCTTAGATGAGGAATTGGCAATACCTAATATCCAAAAGTTTAAAAAGAATTGTCAATGCATCGATTATACAACCATGAGCAAATCACTTAAACTTATTGTCCTGGGAAACTCTGTAAGACAGAGTAAGTGCAGATCTTCACTTGTTTCCTCATTAGGAGTTTCCTGTTCCAATGAAATCACAGGTTTGGTCTAGTAGATATAGAAATAAATATGTGTATATGTGCCTGTATAAATATAAACCTATATGTGTGTACATATGTATATATGCATGCATGTAAAATGAGGAAGGAAGGAAGGAAGGAAGGAAGAAGGAAGAGGGACACATAGCTACCCTATATTTTTCTTTATATTCCAAGAATACTCAGATCAAGGTTTTTCTCTCACAAAGACAGCCAAATTTCTGTCTAGAATTTCACTAGATTTTAGGAAGGTGTAAAGAGAAAGGATTTCCAGTGGTATTCATTCATTCATACCTAGTGTAAACAGACCTCTCTACTAAAATTGGGGAAGGGATCTTCTTCATGGAACTTACAATTGAGTAGGAGATTGAGAAAAAAAATTATAATGATAATATATAATACTGCATTATAAATACATTAGAGACAGAAAAAGCCAAGTGCTATGTTTGAAGTCTTAGTCTTAAGGATGTTATTGATCAATAGGAATCAGGGAAGACTTCTTGGATGAAATAGCATTTGAGTTAAACTTGAAAGATTAGAAAGGAATTCATGGCAGGCATGGAGAGTAATGGAGACAAAGGCACATGTACAGTGGATTTATGAATTCCAGTTTGGCTGGGAATAATAGGCAATAAAACTGATTAGCTAGTAGTGTCAGATCATAGTTTTTCAAAGCAAAACAATGGAGGTGTAAAATCATTCAGGAAGCAATTAGGAGTTGCAAAGAATTTCTGAGCAAACTACATGATTGCTATATTCAAATATTTTAAGTCCCCCTTTATTAAGGAGGGAAGCTACGTGGTGCAGTGGATAGAATGTCAGGTGTGGAGTCAGGAAGACTCATTTTCCTGATTCAAATCTGGCCTCAGATACTTACTAGCTGTGTGACCCTGGACAAGTCAAATTTGCCTCAATTTTCTCATCTGTAAAATGATCTAGAGGAGGAAATGACAAATTACTCTAGCATCTTTACCAAGAAAACCCCAAATAAAGTCAGAAAGAGATAGGCATGACTGAAAAACAACTGAACAACAACACGTTAAGGAGAAAATTAGACTTAATTAGTTGCCCCAGAAAGTATTTAGGAGCAATGAGTAGAAGTTACAAAGAGCCCAATTTACACTATTTTTAGAAAAACATGCAAACAATTCAAATGTCAAAAGTGTTATGGGCTGAAGTGGTGGACGGCCCCTCCTGGGAGGTCCTCTAGATCAGAGATTCCCAGACTTATTTGGCCTACCACCCCCTTTTCAAAAAAAAAATTTCTCAGAGCTTCCCCCTGGAAATCTGCTTTCTTTAATGTTTAAGAGTTTTTCTTTTTAATTTGTGTCACCTCAAAAAACATATAAAATATTTTTAAATAATACATGTTAAATTTATTGTAATAATTTATTGTAAATTTGTGAGGGGTTTTCTTACATTAAAATTTTTATGACACAATATTGCATTATGTAACTGTATAGTATCATATTGTAAACAAAGTCATTACACACACATGTTCCTGCCGATGCATGCTGGACTTCCTGACAATGTGCCAAATGCTCACCTGCCAACACTTGCTTGTTAAGACCTGTTGGCAGACTTGAGCACTGATCAGTTATAATTTGTGTTTTTTGTGTTTATTTGGAAAATAATGTAATCACTATGACTTTATTACACAACAGATAAAACATGTATGAACTGTTTTTCAAAATTTTCTTCTCTTCTTTCCTCATACTTCTACTGCCCCTTATTTTTATTTAACATCCCTCAATTGTACCTGAGGCTCCTACTGCCCCTTCACATCATTCCAGTGCACCCCACCCCCCCATGGAATGGTATCATCCATTTTGGGAACCTCTGCTGGACAATTTCCAGGTATGTTATAATGGGAATTTTTTTCATGTTTAGGTTGGATGAGATAGCCACTAAGGTTCCTTCCAGCTCTCAAATTCTGTGATTCTGTGATCATCCAATCTCCTCATTATACAGATAAGAAAATGGTGGTCCAGAAAGAGGAAATGATTTACTCATGGCCACATAGGAAATACTCTAAGAACTGGAATTCTAACTGAGTCCTTCCAACTGCAAATACCATAAAAACATGAGTCATTACTACAGGGAAATGCTGCAGTATGTGATTCTTGTTCTTTATAATGATGATGATGATGGTGATAATAGTGATGATGACATCATCCTTGAAATTAAAGCAATCATTCCTACATTCCTATCCATTTTTCTACCCCCAAAGTAGTGGAAGTAAAATAAAAATATCTCTTTATTAGGACACAATTTCAACTAAAAGTAGTTTAGTGCAAAGACTAATACATCCCCAAACCCACGAAGGGTAATTTTCTAGGGATTGCTTTCATAATTGCTATTTTTTCTGAGACCTTGCCAGCTTTATCTCACACTGCTCTCTTGCACACATCCTACACTTCGGCCAATACAAATTATTAGTTTTCTCTGAATTCATGGGGAGGTTGTGTGGTATGAGAAAGAGGATGCTGGGTTGGGAGTCAGGAAAATTGGCTTCAAATAAGAGATTTGTCACTGACTCTATGACCTATGGCAATTGATGTAACTACCCTCAGTCACTCTGAGTTTCATCTAAGAAAATCTGATTTATCCTTCTCTCATTGGTTCTGCTCCCCTACCTCCCAAATATTTATAATTGTTGAAATTCATTTTTCCATTTGTCAAAATCCTTTCAGCTATCAAGACCTAGTTGAAATGTTTTCCATCTTTTCTATGGGAATTTCCTTCATTCCTCTGGACAGAAATGATCTCTCCCTCATAACAAAAACAATAACAACAACAGATATTTCTATGGTGCTTTGACATTTTCAAAGAATTATGCAAACGTTATCTCATCAAAGCCTCCCAGCAAATATTACAACCCTCACTCTACAGATGAAGAAGCTGAAGCTTAGAAGAAATAAGTAACAATCACAGTCACACAGTCATTAAATATCATCAATCAAATCTGAACCCAAATCTGAACTCCTAACTCCCAGCTGATTACGCTACCAAAACCCAGTTGTCTCTCACAGTGAATGACCCTCTATTTATACCATTTGTAGTGCTTCTCACTGCCTTGTATTCTAGTTAACTTGTACATGTCCTTTCACTTTGGGGCAACTAGGTGGCACAGCGGATAGAGTGCTAGTCCTAAGGTCAGGAAGACTCATCCTCCTAAGTTCAAATTCAGTCTCAGACACTTGCTAGCTGTGTGACCCTAGGTAAGTCACCTAACCCTGTTTGCTTCATTTTCCTCATGCATTAAAAAAAAATGGAGAATCATTCCAGTATCTTTCCCAAAAAAGAGCCACAAAGAGTTTGGCACAACTGAACAACAAAAGCAATATTTCACTCAGCAGACTGGAAGCTCACTGAAATTAGAGGCCTCATTTTATCTACGGTTCTCTCCCAGCACCTAACACAGAACCATGCCATGGTAATTATGCAAAATAATGTTAGTAAGTGAATAAATAAATGAGTGGATTAACATGTAGTTATATCATTCATCCTAATGAATCTGGATAACTGTCTTCTCAGGACCACCCCCTTATTTTTCAGTGGCCTACTGGAGAGGTAGTTTAGCCTAACAGGGGAAGTATTTGACTGGAACCTAGAGCCTCTGGCAAAGAGTTTCAAGTCCCTCACTTATTTCTGCCATATTACTTGCATTTTTTACCTGTGTTTCTGCAGGTAAAAGTCATCAACTTTTCTGAGCCTTAATTTCCTCATCTGTGAAATGGGAAAAAAATAATATTTACATTATAGGGTAGCAGAGTGTTGTAGATAGAGAGCTGCTTTGGAGCCAGGAAGACCAAAGGTCAAATCCCAATTCTAATACATGCTGATCATGTGACCCTGGACAAATCACTGAACCTCCTAGTTCTCTATGAGGCTTTCTACAATTATGGGTTGCAGAAAAAAATAGCAATTGGTACAGAACTTCTTCATCAGGAATTGGGACAGGTCCAGTTTCTGCTTATTGGGTAACCAGCAGGTAGTGCTTTCTATATAGGTGAGAGAATAGCCCCCACTTTTGGAATTTGGGGTTTGGTCACCTCTTTCAAACTTCAGTAGTGAAGCCTTTCTCCTTCAACAAGACGGCTCAGGTGGTGTGACCTTCCATTAAGCACAGATTTTTTATTCTACCTCCCCCTCCAGAGGCCAGAAAAGTCACTGAGGCTTCTATTTATTTGCCACCTGAATTTTCCTGAGTCATATGATTCATCTAGCTTTATACAATTTAGACACTTACAAGTGTTATTAACAAAAAAAAAAAGAAAATACCAAAACCATAAAATTATCTCACAATTATAGCTCAGAGTCCACAAAATCTAGGAAACTAGCTATTTTAGACTAAGATTCAAACTCCTATCCTGTTTCATTCTGTATATACCAAGGTATTAATTGGCATCTTCCATTGCAATCCATCCTTATGGAATTCATTAAGTCACAGAGGACTTATAAGAGGTCGTAATTTTATATGAGATAAAATCAGGAATCAGAAACAGCAAAATGACATAGAGATAGTGTCAGTTGAAAGTACAAAAAAAATAGAAGTTAAACTCTCACTGTCTTTTCATATATCTCAGCTTGAGCAGCAAGGATGGTAGGGAGGAAGATGATATACCAGGGGTGGAGAACCTTCAGCCTCAAGGCCACATGTGGTCCTCTAGGCTCTTGAGTGCGGCCTTTTGACTGAGTCCAAGTTTTACAGAACAAATCTTTTATTAAGGGATTTGTTCTATGAAGTTTGGATTCAATCAAAGGACTGCATTTGAGGACATAGAGGGTCACATGTGGCCCTCAAGGCCAATGGTTCCCCACCCATGGACACCTCAGTTTAAGAATCTATTTGAAGTGTCCTTGGACTGTCTCTATGTCACTAACCACTAGACCTCCTCTTGCCATGGTCTACTCAACTCCAAAATCCAAAATGAACTCTACACTCAGCTACTATGATTCAACTTCCTTCTAGGAGAAGACAGGAAAAAGAGACAGAGACAGAGATAGGAGAGACAGAAATAGACAGAGACAGAGACAAAAAGACAGTGATATGCATTTGGCCATTTGAAACTACAGTTCCCAGAAGTCCACGTGTCTGGGTTTCCAAATTTTCCAGGCTCACAGGGAAAATCTGAATACTTAAACACTTGCATTACCTTTCTCACAGGGTAGTTGTTTGGAAATCATTTTGTAAACTGTAAAGTACTCTTTGAATGAGAGATGACATTATTTTACAGGGTTAATGCCTCCAAAAGAAAATAGTTTTCAGTGTGTGTGTGTGTGTGTGTCTGTGTGTGTGTGTGTGTGTGTGTGTGTGTTCATTTTTGCATTTTTTCAATTTGGGTAAACAAACACAGTTCTGGATTCCTGCTTTCATTTTCAAGTGCTAATCTAGAAGTTCTTCACTTCCCTTCCCTACTATCCATTGTGCTCCTGCAGATGAAAGAATCGCAATAAAATAAAAGCTAAATGAGGTGAAAATATATCCATCCCATAAAAACTCCCATTATAGTTTACTGAGATCTCTCTCCTCTCACACCCCACTTGGATAGCCGTATTTTATTCCTTCCAGGAAAGTGGAAACTCTTAATCCAGTAAGAATGCAGTGAGAATCAAAGACCAAGGGGACAACGGGTCAGGTTTCAATGATTTATTTTCTGAGTAGGAGGAGGGGAAGGGAAGCAATTTACAACTAGCCCCTTGAGAATCCTGAGTACAAAATGTTGAAGCATCCCAGTCTCTGTACAGTTCCCTCAAAGAGCAGAGCACATCAGAAAGACCCCTGGTGACAAAGGAGGTCTCCTATGTGAAGCCAACAAAGAAATAATCCCAGGGGCAAAAGTAATGAAATAGACATACCAGTGAGTACTTAATAGTCACTTTTTTTCAAGTTTCAAGGATCAATGATTTCCCTAGGTTGGGTGCTGCACCACTCATTGAAGCTGATCAAAACCTTTCTATGGGTTAGTAGGAAGTTGGGTGAATTACTATGGCTTATAAAAGAAAGAAAGAAATCATCACCTAAAGGCCATTTTTCTGCTGATAAGCATCCCCTGGGAAGCAGAATGTTAGAGTAGAAAGGGAGACAGATCTGGAGTCAGGATACTTGGTTTCAAATCCCAGCCCTCCTAGGTACTACCAGTGCAACTTTGGAAATTTAACAACTCTGGGCCTCAGTTCTTCACCTGTAAAATAAGGGAGTTGAACCACATGGCCCCAGACATCCCTTCCCGCTCTAAATTTCTGATACTAAGATCTTTATTTAGGGATTTAGACAAGATACATTCATCACCAGCTTCCTGGCCAGACTTTCCTTCTTCCTCTCCCTCCCTCCACCTTAGTAGAACCTGGCTGACCTTTAATGCCATGAATATTTATTAACTAACTGCTAAATGCTAGACATTGTCCTGAACTAGTGCATCTGTGGGGAGAAAGCACGCCTAGGGATTAGGAGTGATGAATGGGGACTCTAAGTATTGAGGCTATTTGGTGGTAATTTTAGAAGTTTTCAACCTTAAGTGGGAGTTCTGTCTTCTTATCCAGTGTATTCAGCTGCAATTACTCTCTATCTTGTGCATAATTCTTTTTTTAATTTATTTTTGAGGTTCTGGGTTTGGAGAAATTTTCAAAAATTGTTTCTTTGTAGTTCTTGTCATGTGACTCATAAAATTTTCATGGGGGAGGGATGGAGGCATATGCACAGCTAAATAAATACAAAATATATGGAAAGTCAATGTAATTTGGGGGTAGAGAGATAGAAAAAAGGCCTCAAGGAGGAAGTGGCATGAGGGGGACAACCTAGAGCAAAGACACAGACAGAAGATGGAGCATCGTGTGTGCAGACTAGTTAAGAGGATAGATTGTAGCATTCCAGAAGGGGAGTAATGTGAAATAAGTCTGGGAGGTGATTTGGAGCTAAATTGTGAAGGCTTTTTAATAGATAAACAGAGGAGCTATTTTTGATCCTACAGGCAATAGGAAGCCATTGGAGCTTATTGAATAAGGAAATGACATAGTCAGAGTTGCTCTTTAGAAAAATTGCTTTCACAGCTATAAGCAGGATCTATTAGAGAGAAATACTTAAGGCAGGGAACCTGGGTTATCCAGGCAAGAGGTAGTAAGGGCCTGAGCTAAGGTAGTAGCCATTGGAGCAGAGTATGGAGGTAGAACTGACAAGACTTGGTAAATGGTTAAATGTGAAGTCTAAGGGAGAGTGATGAGGCAGAGGTAATGCCAAGTTTGCAACTCTGGTGACAAGATGGATGGCACTGTCCTCTATAGAAATAGGAAAGTTTGGAAGAAATAGGAATTTAGGGGAAAAGATAATAGGGTTAGTTATGGACATGTTGATCTTGAGATGGCAATATTGGAAAATCCAATAGGAATGTTTGACAAAAGTCAGAAGAGAGACTAGGGACAAAGCTCAAAATTGGTAGTCATTTGAATAGAGATAATTAAATTCATAGGTAATTGATTCGGCTAGGTGGTACAGTGAATAGAACACCGGCCCTGGAGTCAGGAGGACCTGAGTTCAAATCCAGTCTCAGACACTTAACACAAAAAACTAGCCATGTGACCTTGGGCAAGTCACTTAACCCCAATTGCCCTACCTTCCCCCTCCAAAAAAAAAAAAGTAAATTCATAGGTAATCATGAGTTACTGTTTTCATAAAGGATCCACAATGCTAGATACCCACAGCTCATCTCTTCAGTTTGATCTTGCAAAAGAAGGAGCAAGTATACTTGGCATGTTGACTAATTTCAATTTTCTTCACCATTTTTCATGAGGAATGCACCATTACATGCTCCATATTTACCAACAATTCTGACATTCTTGGTCTATTTAGCCATGTTGCCAGCTGCAGGACAAGAGCTCAGAGAAGAGGGGGCTGCTTCAAGCTTCTAATTGTGCAAGTACATTGATCCCCATTTTTTTAAATGAGAAACCAGAGGCTCAGAGAATTTAAGTTACTTCTTCATGATCATATAGCTACAGATATCAGAACCACAGTTCTAAACCAGACCTGCATGGCTCTTGACAGATATAATCTGTAGAGTTTGAGGACTAGGTAGAATTCATGTGAATTTAACCATGCCATCCTCATTATTTTCTGATTATCGTGAAAAACTATGCTATGCATATACAATGAATCTTCAAAGTTTTAATATGGATTATTGTGATATCAATTTCAGTTGAGTTGAGGATGAACATTATCATCATATACAATTTAAACTCCCTGAGAGAAACATAAACCAAGAGACAAGGACAAACAACAAGTTATCTAAATGCTGGGGTGAATCTGGAAGAGAAGTAAGAATAGAGAGGTTGCCCAGTGTATTTATGTATTTCATGAGATAAGATTGAAATTCTCATGTCTAAATATATTGGGTGGAAAAATATCATTCACTCATTGATTTCTTCAATGAGCATTTAAATGGGTCTATGATGTGTTAGGGACACTGCTAACTACTGGAGATACAAACCAAAAAGGGAAGCATCCTTACACTCAAATGAAATAATATATGTAAAACACTCATCAAATGTTGGTGTAATGGAGTGATCCTTGAAAGCTAGAACCTAATAACAAAAAAATGGCTGCCAATGAAGTATTAAGCTGACCATAAAAGACAGAGAGATAGATAAAGTATTCTTTATCAATTGCAAATTAGTTCCTTGAATGCATCAATAGGGAAACCAAGTGATAGGATGAAGAATTATAAGCCGTGTCTCAAGGTAACCTTTAAATCATCTAGGAGAGACTCAGAGAACCCTTGAGGGAATGAGCAGAAAAAGACATAGAGCCTAAGAAAGGGAAACCTTAAAAAGCTACATGGAGCTAAGAGAAGGCAGAAGCAGCTGTCACCAAAAAAGGAGCTTTTGAAATGAGGTTGCTTGGACTGACTGTGTATGAGGTAGGATGAGAAAAAGGCTGTGCTGCTGAAACCTTGGACTACAGACCTTTAAGGTAGCCATCATACATCTCCTTTCTGCCCTGAACTTCTTCACAGGAGCATGAAAGCTTTCCCTCTGGGCATGAAGACTGGGTTTGCATATTTACCTTTCTTTGTTTTAAATGTTTATTTTGTCTTTAAAAACCTCAGTAACCATGGACAATTGCTAGTCAATTGCTACTTATTGGAAATACAATTGAGGAGAAACTACTCAAGAAAAAGCATTTCCAGAGAAGTGACAGAAATAGTTAAAATTCTGAGGTGTTTTGCCAGAATGCTGTCTCTGGTTGGGGTCTCAGAGCCAACAATAAGATCAAGAGTATTGTTGATCCTTTGATACTGCTTCTTAGAGTAGAAAAGGAGCATTTATACTAGAAAAGCCTATCTGAGCCAACAATCAATAATGGGGTAATGAGGAAATAGTGGTTGAACAACGCTGATCACCACACCAACCCTTTAACACTGCTACAAGGGGTCTTTATCCTGAACTCAGCAAACTGACTTTAAAGGTCATCCAGAAAGGTAGCCTATCATTCTTTGTTCTATTAAAGTGTTTCTTTTCTGACTTATTCAAGGAACCAATTCACATCTCATAAAGAACTCTCCCAGCATGGCAATACCTTTTAGAGTTAGCATCAAATGTTGTTGTCCTTTCTTTGCTGTTATTAGGTCCTGAGCTTTTGTGGACCACTGCCTAACATACATTATCATTATTGCTATTCTTGCAATGCAGACAAGTAAATACTAAGTAACTTCCATGGTTGGAGTAGAAAAAAGCAATAACAGCTGAAGAAATCAGGAAGAGTCTCACGTGGGAGATAAAATGTGATCAGAGCCTTGATGGGAGTTGGGGATTACAAAAGCTGAAGTTGAAAGGGGAATATATTCTAGGCAAAGAAGATCATGTATGCAAAGGCATAGAAATGGGAAATTGAATTTCCTATACAGAGAAAAGCAAGTAGGCCTGTTTTATCAAAATACAGAGTATGTAAAAGAGTGGCTGGGTGGCACAATGGATAGAGCACTGGACCTGGAATCAGGAAGACTCATCTTCCTGAGTTCAAATCCAGCCTCAGACACTTATTAGCTGAGTGACCCTGGGTAAGTCACTTAACCCTGTTTACCTCCGTTTCCTCATCTGTAAAATGAACTAGGCAACCTACTACAACAACTTTGCCAAGAAAACCTGAAATGGGGTCACAAAGACTTGGACACAACTAAACAACAGCAACAAAAGAGTATGTAAAAGAGAGGAATCTGTAACCAGCCTGGAAAGGTTGGAGTGAGACTGTGAAGAGGCCAGAGAAAAGAATTTGTATTTTGTCCTCTAGACAATAGGAAGCCACTAGGGCTTCTTGGGCGGGGAGTAAGATGGGTTCAGAAACACACTTTAAGGACATCAATTTGGCCAACAAGAAGAATCAGCAAGGGGAAAGAATGGAGGCAGGAGAGCAGGGTGGAAGCTACTGCAATTAGTCAGGAAAAAAAAATCTAGTCAAGACACTTTAGAGATGTTGGAGTGGAAAAAACTTACCCTTCAGTGTGGCATAGGACAAGGAGACCTGAACTATGAGTCAAAAACAAAGGTTAAAATGCTAACTCTTCCACTATTTAGCCGCCTGGCTTTGAACAAATCTCAGTCTCCAACAAACCTCAGTCCCTCATCTTCCAAATAAGAAAATGAGGCTAGTGATAATTGTATTCCCTTTCTTCCAGGGTATTAAGTAATAAAGCAGACAGACAGCAAAACAGAGGCATCAGAAAGTTAATTTGGCCTAGAATGCTTTTTTATACAGTAGGTGAGGTAATGAGGATGATCATATCACATTAATATATAGCCCATTAACGTTCAAAAAGCACCTTGCATAGATTATTTCAATTGATCCTCGCAAAAACCCTGCAGGAGAGGTCCTATTATTAGCCCCATTTGATAGATAAGAAAATTGAGGCAAGATTCTAACCCATTCTAACCATGTGTGTATATTTATATATGACTGCTTTGACCTCCAAGGGATTAGATTGAGATATACATGAGACATATATCATGAACCAATCTGTATCGTAAAAGGAATTTTGTAGGATCCAGTTTTTTGCAATTTTTGCAATTTATATAGTATTAGAATTCATTGTTCTAAGCTATGGTATATGAATGTAATGGAATACTATTGTGCTATAAGAAATGGGAAGGAGATGGGCTTCATAATTACCTGGAGAGGCTTATATGGACTGATGCTAAGTGAGAAGAGCAGAACCAGGCAAAACCT
>JAQQSU010010973.1:0-12291 GCA_028627135.1 Pseudochirops cupreus | reverse complement strand
ATTTTCTTCAGTGAGCTTTTGAGATTCTTTTTCCATCTGGCAAATTTGACTTTTTAAGGCATTCTTCTCCTCATTGGCTTTTTGGACCTCTTTTGCCATTTGAGTTCATCTATTTTTTAAGGTGTTATTTTCTTCAGTCAGGTTGTTGACTCTCTTTTCATGATTTTCTTACAACATTCTCATTTCTCTTCCCAATTTTTCCTCCACTTCTCTTACTTGGTTTTCACAACCCTTCTTAAGCTGCTCTATGGCTTGTAACCAGTCTACATTTTTCTTGGAAGCTTTTGGTGCAGGAGTTCTGACTGTGTTTTCTTCCTCCCATTCCATGGTTTGATACTTTTTGTCCCCCAAAAAGGAATCTAAAGTTGCATGGCTGGGTTTGCTTTGCTTCCTTTGCCTGCTCATGTTGCCAGTCAATTACTTGACTTTTAGGTTCAGTAGAACTCTGCTTTCAGAGGAGAGAGCTTTGTCCCAAGTTGCTGGGGTTTTCATGGATGCCAGAGCTATTAGGAGGCCACTGTTTCTGCAGCCCCCACCACCTTTGGCTCACAGAAAATGCACTTCAGGACCACCACCCAAGACCACGATCCTGAGTGAGGCAGCTCAAGGCAAGAACACTTAGCCTCTGAATGATCACTTGGCCCCCCTCCAATCTGCAGGCTGGGAGCTCTAAAGCAGCCACTTGGAGTCAGCTACAGTGCCTCTGCTTCAGCCACTTCTAGCCCTGGGGCAGTCAGCTGGACCCTCTCCCCTGAATTTATCCAAGTTCTACTGACCTTTCACTTAGTCTTTGTTTCTTATGGGTTTGTAATTCTGGAAAATGCCACAGCTGCTGGTGATTTGCACTCCATCTGTGGCTTGTTCTGGCAGCCCTAGGTCTCCAGCTGCGGGTTCATTTGGTGCTGGTCTGGGCTCCCAGGCCTCTGTGATGAACCCCTTCCCATCTGCCTGCCAGGCTGCCTTCAGCGGGAGCTTTGTTATTCTGTCATTTTGTGAGTTCTAGAGCTTTAAAATTTCTTTAGAGTCATATTTTATAAGTATTTGAGGTGGTTAAGGGGAGAGCTATGGAGTTTTGCTACTTCTACACCGCCATCTTGACTCTGCCCCATATACTGTAAGATTCTTGGGGATAAGTACTATGGTTTGTTTGTTTTTTTAATCTCTGTATTCCCAGTACAGAATATACTGTCCACAGTATATTTTTAAAATATTCTCTCTCAATTCCTTTCTCATCAGTCTATTTATTGAACCCCAGTGTTTCCAGGGCTGTGAGACTAGAGGGTCCAAAGTTATAGGCTTAGTAATCTAGTGATACTTGTCAAGGAATCTCAGGTTCTGATTTCAAATTATTCTTGCTGAATACAGATACATACATATATATGGAGAACATATGTCTTCTAATTCTTATATATGTGATATCTCATATCATATAGTATATTCTATATTCATTTTTATATATAGGAATTAGAAGACTTGTGTTCTCTATATACAAAATATTATATATGTGTATATATATATATATATACATATATATATATACATACTTATATGTGTGTGTGTATATAGTGTATATCCTAGGAATGAGAAGACTTAGATGTTCTCAATATATGTAACATTTTATATTATACTATATAGAGATAGAAAGAGAACACCTAAGTCTTTTCATTCCTAAGAGATGTGAGAAAGAAGACACAGAGTTCAAGATGGCCAAGTCTGGCTTCATTCAGTGAGTAAAGAAAAGCACTTTCCTAGTGAGAAATAGTCCATTCAAATTCCAAATTAAGGCCCATCCTTTAGAATTTTTTCCTTTGGGTCAAAGGTACAAAGAAAGAAAAATATTGAGGCTTAGTGAGATGAGATGAGAAAGAACTTTGAGCTCTAGTGGTCAAGGGACTACAAATCTTGTTACTGCTGATTCTGTGAGATAAAAAACATTGAGAACAGGGAAAGTAATATGAAGTGTAATGGTTGGTGTAATAGAAAGAGAACTTGGTCTGAAGGCAGAAAACCTGGATTTAAATCCTAGATTTACCATTTGCTATTCTTTGCTCTTGGTCAATTACTTTGCCTCTCTCAGACCTCATCTGCAAAATGAGAGAGAGGTCGGGCTAGATTATCTCAAAACCTTTCCAGCTCTACATCTGTTATCCTATAAAGAGGAGGCAGAACAGTAGAAATACTTCTGTGATGTCAAGAAGGATGAGGACTGAGAAAAACCAATTGGATTTAGCAATTAAGAGATTATTAGTAATCTTTGAGAAGACAGATTTTGTTGAATAATAGGCTCAGAAGCCAGGTTACAAGTAGGGAAGAAGCAAGTGGAAGGAGAAGCAGTAGAGGAAACGTGTGCAGAATCTTTATTCTTTCTCCCAAGCAAAGAAGTAGAGATAAAGAAATGAGGAGCAGAAGTGGGTTGAGGGAAGAGGATGAGCTTCATTTTGAGCATGTTGAGTTTGAAATCTCCATAGCACATCTCAGTGGAGATGTCTAGGTGTCAATTGACTACATGGGACAGTAGAATGTAGAGGCATTTGGCCTAGACTTGGGACCTCTCTGTGTGGCAGTGATAAATTAGTTTTATGTATGTACCAAATCAGTTTCTACATGTAATGTTTTATATTAGGTGAGGCTTAATCCTCCTCTATTTTGCTCCAAATTTTTTTCCCAATTCCTTTTAATCTTCTGTATTTTTACATTCCCATTCAGGGTTGCACCATAGTCTATGAAATAAAGTTTGATTGCCTAAAATAGTGTAGAATAGGGAGTGAGAAGATCTAGGTTTGAATGTCAGCTTTTTACTTGCTGATTGTATGATTTTGGTCAAGTTACTTCATCTCTCTGCACTTCAGTTTCTTCACCTGTAAAAAGAGGGGGCAAGCTAGATTGGTGGTGTATAACTCAAATATAAACAGGGCCACTAAACTGCACAGAAGCATTGCCATGGCCTATTGACTTAGAAAACTACATGGTAACATCATGTTCTATTGTATTTAAAAAATTTTTATTACATATTTCCAAACTACATTTTAATTTGGTTTGGGCCACACTCAGGACTGTTGTTGGCCACATTGGGCCTCACTTAACATCCCTGGGCTAGATAATCTCTAAGGTTCCTTCTAGGTCTAAATTCTATGATTTTATGATTCTATAACCCTGGTATTCAAGACTCAAGCACCAACCTCATTATTCAGGTTTATGTTTTACAATATTTATTACTACCCTGAACATAGTCTTTGTTATTGTTGTTCAGTCATGTTCAACAGTTTGTGACTCCATGGACCACAGCATGTCAGGTCCTCTTATCATCCACTATCTCCTCAAGTCTGTTCAAGCTCAAATTCATTGCTTCCATGACACTATATTCATTTCATCCTCTGCCATCCCCTTTTCCTTTTGCCTTCAATCATTCTCAACATCAGGATCTTTTCCAATAAGTCCTTTCTTTTAATTATATCGTCAAAGTATTTTTAAAAATTAATTATTTATTAATTTTTAGTTTTCAACATTCACTTCCATAAGATTTTGAGTTTTAAATTTTCTTCCCCTTTCTCCTCCACCACTCTCCCCAAGACAGCATGTAATCTGATATAGGATCTACCTAGACATTTATATTAAACATATTTTCACATTAGTCATATTGTAAAGAAGAATTAGACCAAATTGGAGAAACCATGAGAAAGAAGAAACAACAACAAGAGAGTAAATGGTATGCTTCTGTCTGCATTCTGACTCCAGTGTTCTTTTTCTGAATGTGGACAGCATTTTTCATCATGAGTCTTTTGGAGTTGTCTTAGATCCTTGCATTGCTGAGAAGAACTAAGTCTAACTAAGGTTTGTGTTGCTGTTACTATGTACAATGTTCTTCTGGTTCTGTTCACTTCATTCAGCATTAGTTCATGTAAGTTTTTCCAGGTTTTTCTGAAGTCTGCCTACTCGTCATTTCTTATGGAACAACAGCATTCCATCACATTCATATACCACAATTTGTTCAGCCATTTCCCAATTGACGGGTACCCCCTCAATTTCTAATTCTTGACCGCCACAAAAAAGCTGCTATGGCTCTTTTCTCCATTTTCATGATTTCTTTGGGATGTAGACCTGGAAGTAGTATTGCTGAGTCAAAGGGTATGCACAGTTTTATAGCCCTTTGAGCATAGTTCCAAATTGCTCTCCAGAATGATTGGATCAGTTCACAACTCAACCAACAGCACATTAATGTTCCAAATTTCACACATCTTCTCCAACATTTATCATTTTCCTATTTTGTCATGTTAACCAATCTGATAATGTATGCTGTGGTATCTCAGAGTTGTTATGATTTGCATTTCTCTAATCAATAGTGATTTAGAGCAATTTTTCTTATGACTATAGAAATCTTTAATTTTTTCATCTGAAAACTGCCTGTTCATATCCTTTGACCATTTATCAATTGAGGAATGACTTGTATTCTTATAAATTTGATTCAGTTCTCTATATATTTTAGAAATGAGACTTTTCTCAGAGACACTGGTTGTAAAAATTGCTTTCCAGCTTTCTGCTTCCCTTGTAATCTTGATTGCATTGACTTTGTGCAAAAATTTTTCAAATTAATGTAATCAAAATTATCCATTTTGCATTTCATAATGTTCTCTATCTCTTGCTTAGTCATAAATTCTTCTGTTATCTATAAATCTGACTGGTAAACTATTCCTTGCTCTCCCAGTTTGCTTAAAGTATCAGCATTTATATGTAAATCATGTACCTTTTTGACTTTTTTTTGGTATATGATGTAAGATATGTGTGTATGCCTAGTTTCTGTCATATTACTTTCCAGTTTTTCCAGCAGTTTTTGTCAAATAGGGAGTTCTTATCCCAGAAACTGGAGTCTTTGGATTTATCAAACAGTAGATTACTTTGGCCATTGACTACTGTGTCTTGTGTACCTAACCTTTTGCACTGATCCACCCCTCTATCCCTTAGCCAGTACCAAATACTTTCATTTATTGCTGCTTTATAATACAATTTAAGATCTGGTATGACAAGGCCACCTTCCCTTGCATTTCTTTTCATTAATTCCCTTGATATTCTGGACCTTTTGTTCTTCCAGATGAATTTTATTATTTTTTTCTAGCTTTGTAAAATAATTTTTGGTAGTTTGGTATGGCACTAAATAAGTAAATTAATTTAGGCAGAATTGTCATTTTTATTATATTAACTCAGCCTCCCCTCAAGCAACTGATTGTTTTCTAATTATTTAGATTTGACTTTGTGTGGAAAGTGTTTTGTAATTGTGTTCATATAGAGTCTGGGTTTGTCTTGGCACATAGATTCCCAAGTATTTTATATTGTGTACAGTAACTTTAAATGGAATTTCTCATTCTATCTCTTGCTACTGGATTTTGTTAGTAATATATAGAAATGTGGTCGAAGTATTTAAACTTCAGCTTCAGTATTTGTCCTTTAAATGAATAAGCTAAATTAATTTCTTTACATATTGGCTGATTTGATCTCCTTGCTGTTCCTTGGATTCTCAAAAGTCTTCTCCAGCACCATAATTTGAAAACATCAGGTCTCTGGCGCTCATCTTTCCGTATAGTCCAACTCTCACAGTTATGCATTGCTACTGGAAAAACCATAGCTTTGACTATATGAACCTTCAAATAAGATTACTTTCCATCCCCCATTATCTTCTTTGCCAGTAGAAGGTAAGTTTCTTCCTGGAAGGAAAAGAATCTTTCCCCTTGTCTTTCTTGTCACAGTGACCAGCACAGTGTCTTACTTATAGTATGTGATTAAGAAATATTTATTGAATTGAAACCAATTGCCTTTTGTCCTGTGGATATATTCATTCACATGGTTCACCATATTTTGAGTAGTTTTCCTCCTCACATCTCCATATATTAAAATGTTTTCCTTCTTCCAAGGCTCGACTTAGATGCCACCTCATCTGGGAAACCTTTCCTAACAGTATTAGGCAAAAAATAATCTCTGATTCTCAAATTTTCTATTCCAATCAATTTGGATGTTTCTTTTGCCTTTATCACCCGCTACATGGTTTCATCATAATTTGTGAATGCACTGTGCCCCTCCCTACTTCCAATAGATCTTAATTTCCTTAACAGAAGGGGTTAAACATTCTTCAGTCTTTGTGTTGCTAGCACCGAGCAGAATTTTGAATATAATGCTAAGTAATGCTAATAAATATTTCCAGTCCAAATATGAAAAAAAGCATAAGCCAAGGAAGGGAAATGGAAAAGAGCAATTCAAGTCCATTCATTTTAACTGATGAATTGAATGAAAAACCACAACCCCCCCCCTTCCTTAGTTCCCCACGAATTCTTATGTACTAAGTCAATATATTTCAAGTCCCAACATGTGTCATGGCCAGATGAGTTAGGGAAATCTGCTAGAGTGTAAATTCTAGGAACCGTGAATTTAAATGTAAACAACACTAGTAGAACTGAATGTAGTTTTAGAAAATGTATTTAGAAAATGAAGGCAAAAAGAAGGGTTGGAGCCTGTCTGGAGCAGCCGTTCTCAACCTGTGGGTTATGTTCAATTTGTAACAGTGAAGATACATCCTGCATAACAGAGATTTACATTACAATTCAGAACAGGAGCAAAATTACAGTTACGAAGTAGCAACGAAAATAATTTTATGGTTGGGGGTCACCACAACATGAGGAACTGTATTAAAGGGTCGCGGCATTAGGAAGGTTGAGAACCACTGGTCTAGAGGCTAAGAAAAATAGAGCTAAAGTACAAGAATCTGTAAGTGTTCTCTAGAGGAGAGAGACGTGATATTCTCTTTAACACCTCTAGGATAAAATACAAAATTTTCAGCCTGATCTTTAAAACCCTTTAACAATCTAGCTCCTGCTTATCTTTCCGGTTAATTGTGGGAATACTTTTCCCTCTTCTCTGTTCCAACTAAATGGATCTATAAGGAGCTTTTCCCTGTATATCGCATATGATCTCCAACCTTGTGCCTTTGTCTGTATGGCTCTGTCTTCATCTTCACATCATAGCATCTCTTCTTGTTGTTATGGGTCAGTATGTTTTGACTCTTTGTCACCCATTGGACCAAAGCATGACAATGCTGCTCTTGGGATTTTCTTGGCAAAAATACTGGAGTCAATTTGTAACTCAAAATCTTGTGGAAATGTGTTGAAAATGTTGAATGTTGAAAACTGAAAATGAATAAATAATTTGGAAAAAAAATACTGGAATGGTTTGCCCTGTCCTTCTCTAGTAGATTAAGGCAAACAGAAGTTAAGTGTCTTGCTTAGTTAGGGTCACACAGCAAGTAAGTGTCTGAGGTCATATTTGAACGCAGGTCTTCTTGACTCCAGGCCGAGAGCTCTATCCTGTGAGCCACTGAGCTGCTTCACAGACTCTCTAGCTTCTCTCAAATTGCAATTCAGGTACCACCTCCTAGTATCATACCAAATTACTTTGTATCACTCCCTGGATTTGGGGGCAGGGGGAGGGGTGTAGGTGGTAGCTGAAAATCTACCAAGGGACATCAGAAAAGGGAAGAGGAGAGCCTTTAGATGAAAAATAGACATTCCACACTCTAGGAAAGGTCAGAGACTCAAATATCTTAAATGCACATGGTAAAGTGCCTCAAGGCCACAGATTGACTTCCTACTTATTCCTTAGCAAATCACCTATACAAGATTCCTGAAGGAGTATGGCAGGCAAAAAAGACCCAACTGAAAATAATTACCCTCACACAAGTTTAGCAACAGCTAGTGGGGAAGACTTTTGAGAAAGGAGTAACTTGCCAAAAGAAGAGGAGTTTTATCCTACTTTTTGTCCGGTTACTGAGGGTCTTTACCCTAGCTGAAAGAGCTTTTTAGGTAACACTAGAGATCAATGGAGTTGAAGAGTTCTGAGTCCAAACTCAAGTTCAGACACTTACTAGCAATGACACTAGGCAATTTTTCCCCCTTTGTCAGCCCATTTCCTCGTTTGTAAGATGGTAATAATAACACTTATTACAGGGTTGTTGTGAGAATAAAATGAAATATTTATAAAGTGCTTTCTAAACCCTAAAGAACTATGTATTTCTTTCTCTCCCTCCCCAAGGCAGCAAACAATCTGACGTAGGTTATAAATATACATATGTTGTGAAAGAAGAATCAGAACAAAAGGTAAAAACCATGAGAAAAAAAACACAAAACAACAAAAAAGTGAAAACAGTATGCTTTGATCTTCATTCAGACACCATAGTTCTTTCTGTAGATGTGGATAGCATTTTCCATCATGAGTCTTTTGGAATTGTCTAGGATCATTGTGTTGCTAAGAAAAGCTAAGTCTATCATAGTTGTTCATCATTCAACATTCAGAAACAAACATTAATTAAACTTTGACTATGTGCAGAGGACTAGACTAAATGCTGGGGTGGGAGACAGGGATAAGCAATGTTTACAGAAGACCTAGTTCCTGCTCGTCTATTATCTAACAGTCTGTTAGAATGATAAGACACAAACTTGTGTACTATATAATATTAAGTGATAAGTGTTAGAGAAGTGAATATCGGAATGCCGTATGAATTCTAAGAGAAAATGGTGGTTTTTTAACCAACAAAACTGATCCCTGAGCAGCAATCAATGAAATTATAGTGCCTTTCTTCTGAGATTATTTTCAATTTTTCTGTAAACATCTTGACCATTCATAACTGTTTACGTGTCATCTCCTATTTAAACTGTGAACTCCTTGAGGGCAGGTGGTGTCATTTCTTATAGCACAACAGTGTTCTATTCTATTCCCCAATTTGTTCAGCCATTCCTCAGTTGATGGGCATTCCCTCAATTTCCGACTCTTTGCTAATAAAAAAGAGGTGCCATAAATATTTTTATACATGTGAGTCCTTTCCCCTTTTTATGATCTCTTTGGGATACAGACCCTAGGCATACTTTTAAGTCTCACTTGAATACTATTTACTTCATGAAAGTCAAGTAAATAAGCTTTTGTTAAGCATCTACTACCTGTGAGGTACTGTGCAAAGCAGTAAGGATACAAAGAAAGGCAAAACAAAAACAAAAACAAAAACAAAAAAACCACTCCCTGACCTTAAGGAGCTCATAGTTTAAATAGGGAAGATAACATGCAAACAATTATGTACCATCAAGATGTATACATAATAGAGGTGACTAGATGGCACAGTGAATAGAGCACTGGCCCTGGAGTCAGGAGGACCTGAATTCAAATACGGCCTTAGACACTTAACACTTACTAGCCATGTGACCTTGGGCAAGTCACAACCCCAATTGCCCCTACGAAAAGCAAAAAAAAAAAAGATGTATATATAATAAACCATATATAACCTCAGAAGAAAGGCACTAAAACTTCATTGATTGCTGCTCAGGGGTCAGTTTTGTTGCTAAAACAAAAAATATCTTTTGCTCTTAGAATTCATATGGCATTCTGATTTTTACCTAATGCTTATAATTTAATATTATATAATATAGATATAAGAGTTTCTGTCTTATCATTTTACTGGACTGCTTAGACTGCAGAAGAACTGGGTCTTACCTAAACATTGCATATCCGCATCTCCCAAACCAATACTTAGTCTAGTGCTCTGCACATAGTCAAAGTTTAATAAATGTTTGTTTCTGAATGTCGAATGATGAATGGGAAAATACATTCTATAATAGATCAGGTAAGGTTGGCAACCTGAATCATATATTATGCAAGACTATTCCTTAGAGGTACCTAGGTTGTACAGCGGGTAGAGCCCTGAACCTAGAGTGAGGAAGACCTGAGTTCAAATCCAGCCTTACACACTTCCTAGCTATGGGACACCAGGTAGATCACTTAACCTCTTCCTGCCTCAGTTTCCTCAACTGTAAAATGGGGATAATAATAGCACCTATCTGCCAGAGCTATTGTGAGGATCAAATGAGATATTTATAAAGCATTTAGCACAATTCTTAGAACACAGGAGGCACTTAAGTGCTTGTTCTCCTCTCTTTCCTTCCTATACAGCAGTATATGGGAGCCTCGAAAAAAAAAATGGGAGTTTGTGTGAATAGGCCAGCTTTAGTAAGTATTGTTATTCTGCAGATCTTAACTTCCTCTACCATCAAATATTAGGAATTTATACAGGATTTGGAGGGCAAGAGGAATTACAAGTATCTTAAGAAATATAAACCTGTGATAATTATTTTTTAACTGAAAAATATTTTGAGTTATCTGGAAAGTTCTCTCTCTCTCTGTGAAAACCAACTCTAGCCAATATAAAAAAGTACTAATTGAAAAAGAAAAAAAGAAAAAGGCTATCAATGGCAGGGTGCAAAGAATTATAAATAATACAATACCAAATGAAGGCAAATTTAATTATGTCAGCATTAGAAAATTATGGAAAGGGGTAAAATTTGCTAAAATGAAGATCTGAGAATATATTTTAAGGAGAAAATAGTCTGTAAACCTGATTTTTACTGATTGCATTCTGTTTAAGCAGATGAAAACTGGTTTCACTAGAGTTTAAATAATAATATAATGCTGGGAAAGAGTGAGAGTGCTCCAAACTCTAAATTTCATGAAGGCAGGAGCCATCTGCTCTAACATTATATAACCCTTTGCTCTGAACCAGGAGCCATGCTAAGTACTTACACAATCATTATCTCATTTGATCCACATAGCAACCCTGAAATGTAGGGAATTATTATCTTATTTACCTATTATCTATTGCTTTATTACCTCTACTCTGCTTATCTGAGGTGTTTTTTTTAAGTTGCTTGTAAATTACTAGCTAGTTGTAGAATTTAAGAACTTATTATATGTCAAATGTAGTATATGTTATATATATGTATATGTATGTATTTGTGTATGCAACCAAGACAGTCCCTGCCATCAAATAACTTACATTCTTATTTTTAAAAAATCATTTAATTTTTAATATGCGGAATAAAAAAGCATTTACATAACATAGTACCATAAAAAGCTGATTGCACATGAAACTGCAAATCTACTAAGCATAATTTGCTCTTCCTTTCAAACATACCACAAAATTATCATGCAAATTTCTTCTTTTTTATTTCCTCTCCCCCTAATCTAGAAATGGCTACCATTTAACACAAATAGGTTTATGTCTGTAAAATTATTCTATACATACTTCTATTTATCAGTTCTTTTTCTGGATGCATATAGTGCCTTTATTCATATGTCCTTTACAGTTAATTTTGGGTATTTATGACAGAAAAAGTAATTTATTCACTCAAAGTTGATCTTAAAACAATATTGCTGTTACTGTATACAGTGTTTTCTTGGTTCTGCTCATTTCACTCTTCATTATTTTGTACAAGTCTTTCCATGTTTTTCTAAGATCATCAAGCCCTTCGTTTCCTATAGCACAGTAGTATTCCATCACTAATAATGAACCAAACCTGCATTCTTGGCATAAATTTCACCTGGTCATAATTGTATGATCTTTGTGATATATATATGTGTGTGTGTGTGTGTGTGTGTGTGTGTGTGTGTGTGTGTGTGTGTGTGTATCAAAGGAGTACTTAGGGGAAATTTTATATCTCTAAATGTTTATATCAATAAAATAGAGAAAGAACAGGTCAATAAATTGGGCATGCAAATAAAAAAGCTAGAAGAAGAACAAATTTAAAATCCCTAATTAAACACCAAACTGGAAATGCTGAAAAAAATCAAAGGAGAGATTAATGAAGTTGAAAGTAAGAAAACCATTGAACAAATAAATAAAACTAGAAGCTGGTTTTATGAAAAAAAAACAATAAAAAAATAAACCATTGGTTAATTTGATTTAAAAAAGAGAAAGAAGAAAACCAAATTCAAAAATGAAAAGGGTGAATTCACCACCAATGAAGATGAAATGAAAGAAATTAAAGCAACTATTAGGAGCTATTTTGTCCAATTACATGCCAATAAATCTGATGAATCTAAGTGAAATGGATAAATATTTACAAAAATGTTATTTGCCCAGATTAACAAATGAGGAAATAGAATGAAAAAGAAATTGAACAAGCCATCAATGAACTCCCTAAGAAAAAATTATATATATATATATAATTGTATATATATTATACATAATATATAATTGCATATATTATATATAATATATAATTGTATATACAAAATATATAATATATAATTGTATATATATTATATATATAATATATAATTGTGTGTATATATATATATATACATATGGAGTAATCTTGTTGCTAGCATTTTATTTAAAATTTTCACATCAATATTGTATCAGCAAGCACCCTAGCATACTCAGGATGGCTGCTAGCACAGGTTCTTAGATCTGCTTTTCTAAAAGAAAGC
>JAQQSU010010972.1:0-12291 GCA_028627135.1 Pseudochirops cupreus | reverse complement strand
TTGTCCTTCCAATGGGGGGTGGGGGGTGGTGTGATGAGGGAGGAAGGGAAAGAACCTAGAATTTAAAGTTCTATAATCAAACGTTAAAAGTATATATATTTATATATACATACATATATACATACATATATATATACATATATATATATATATATATATATATATAATTGTTATTAACTTCATCCAACTGGGAATTAAGATATACAGGCAGTGTGGTAGGGAGATCCATCCTGTCTTACTGGAAAATCATAGGGGTGAGGGGAAGACATAGGATACAGCAGGTAGGCAGAGGGGTTATGCAGTGGGATGACTGTTTTGAGGTGTTGGGTAGAGGAAAGATGGGGAGAAAATTTGTAACTCAAAATGTCATGGAAATGAATGATGTAAACAAGAAAATAAATAAATTAATTTTTAAAAAAAATAAAAACAGTAACACTTAAATTTTCAGTTAAATGTTTGAGAGGCCTGCTATACCACAAGTCTCGCCACATTGAGATCACATTCTCAGATAACTGGAAATGAAGATTATCTTTATAGCAATGGCAAATCACATTGGTGAAAATGTTTAGGCTGAAACATGTTATAAATGAGATAATATTCTTATATGTGGTGGACAATATACCATTTAACCAACATATAGTCAGAAAAAAATAGCTACCTCATGTATTAAGAGAGAGCGATAATCAAATGTCACTCCACTTTTAGCACTGGCCATCTCTGCAATGGAAGGAGAAGAATGAGACAGTGCCAAGGTTATTGGATAAAAGCTGTTTGAAAGTCTTAAGAAAGGACACAGGAAGGAGATGAAGAGATTAGGTAGTCATTAATAAATGACAATTCATCAACTTGGAAATTCATATATCAATGAGACTGAAATTATTATCACATTCAACTCTAAGAAGAATTGACAAACTTCATCAAAAGTTGTACCTTGACCTGTTTCCTGTTAGACTATCACAACAACTCATTTTACCTTTTTATGCATTTTATCCTTCATCTATTAAAGAAAATGCCCTTCTTGCCCTATATCCAACATGCTAGATATTCTCTTCCAATCTGACCACCTTTAAAATCCATTCAGAAATTGAATTTACTATTATTAAACCCTTATTGATGTCTGTTCCTCATTTCACAGAATACTGTCTTGGTGCATACATTGCTTTTTGCTAACAGTGCAGCTGCTTCAAAGCAAAATCCAAAGTCCAGATTTATACATATGTTTCACTGAAACAAATTTCCAACAGTATATGCAGTCCTCATTTCCTGTCAGGTAAACATCTGTAGGGAAAAAAATAAAAGATATCATGCCTGAAGTTTCAGCTTTGAAAAGAACAGGCCAGGGGCTTTCTTTTTCAAATAGATGTGCTTATTTGTAGAGCTTCCAATATCTCTTACATTTGAGAGCTAAAGTTTTGTTTCTTAAGTCACTTTAATGCCCCCCACCCTGATTTTTAAAAATTTTCTCAGACACACAATTGAGATCCTCTAAAGCATGGATTCTTAACCATATACCTTTCAATATAATGTGTTTCCATTACAATTATAATGTGTTTTACTCACTTAAAACATTATTCTGAGTTTCATAGGTTTTACTAAACTATTGATGGGTTCCAAGATATAAAAAAAGATTAAGAACGCTTACTGAAAAAGCATAATGTTTTCATTTAAAATGTCCTCATTTATACTAATACCAGCAGAAGTACATATCAGAATATTATACTGATGAGCAGCCATTATTTAGTAAAATTTTAAATTGTATATTCGTTTTTTTTTAAATTTTGGAAACCAAACCTGAGAAGGAACTCTACATCTTTCTGCATTCTTCAATGAGAATTAGCATTCTGAGAAAGTCAAGTAAATATCCAACTCTAGCCCATCAATTACTTTTCATGATTTATAAAATTTAATTCTATAAAGGAAATTATCTCTTCTTACAACTGAGGTCCACATTATTTTATGTTAGAAGACAGTTCCTTGTAGAATAAAAAATAGAGGAGATTCAAACTTGGAATTTGAAAGGTCAAACTGTGCCACCATTACAGCTTGATTTAGCAAAGCCTCCAGCTTCCTCACAGCCCCCAACAGAATTTCATTGTATAACTTTTTATCTAGAGAAAAATACTCTACTTGTGTTTGCATGTGCCAAACCTCTTGACTACTATTATTAGTTCATCATTTGATTTTCAGAAAACAAGGATCTATCAACTTCTTACTGTTTGGTCCCTTTTCTCCTCCCCTTTGATCCTCAATCAGACTTTGAGGCAATTCAGTTATTGTGATGTTCAGCCTTCACAGATGCTGATGTTTTTACTTGTTACAAAAAAAACTTCAAATTTCTCTCACCCCTGAATAGTCTTGATCAGATCAGTGTCAAGCCTCATCTCTGATCTGTCTCCTTTCTTCTTATACTGAATAAAATATCTCCATAAATAGGAATGGATAATTACGCTACTAAATCTTACAAGCATCACTTCTCATTTCATCAGCTCCACTGCTTTTACCTCTGGCTCAGAGGTTCCATTATCCTCTTCCTTTAAAGGATGCATCTGGATTGCTATGACAGAAAGTCCAGAAGGCATAGGGCAGAAAGGTTCTTGTCTTTTAAGGGCATTTTTGCTGATTAATCGTTAAACACAAAAACAATTCTAATGACAACTGGTGAGTTGGTGGAAGAAGCTTTTATAATTTAAAAATCTTGTAATACTCCATTTATAATTATAAGTAAACACTTCATATAGTACATTGATTTTCTCTATTTGTAAATTAAAATATTCTTCTGATCTTGCTGGATAAATGCTAAAGGGTATGTTTAAATATATATCCTAAAACTGTAAGAGGAACAGATCAAATGATATTAAAAAGAATAATAGATGGCCCTTATTGAAAACTCCTTAAGTTTCAAAGCTTTACTGGTATATTGATTCATTTGACCCACATAATAGTCTTTTGAGGTAAGTATGATTATTATCCTCATTTTGTGGATGATGGTGCTAAGGCACAGAGAGTGTAAATGACTTTCTAAGGGTCACTCAGCCAGCAAGTATCTGTCATGATTGAAACTCAAGTCCTCTTGACTCCAAGTCTTACTTCTCTCTATTGTGCTTCTTGTCTAGTGACAACCTACTAAATATCAAGAATGGTTGAAGGGTTAAAAGAAACTTCATTAAATCATTTAGGAAAAATTAATAAATTGATATAAGCCTGGATGGAAATGCTTAAGAGTTGCTAGAAAACATGGGAGAAAAAAATTAATACTGTTATTTACATACATTACTGCTGAAAGAGAGCTTGGCTACTCTCTAATTCTATCTCACTTCCCCCAAATTATAGTTGATGAAAAAGGACCAATAGAAGAAATGTGCTCAAGTTCACAAGGCTAGTAAGAGAGCTGTAGAACTGAATCTCAGCAAGAAGTTGGAGTAAAATCAGGGACTTGCTTGAGATCTCCCTTAAACCCTCCAAATACCTGTAAAAATGATTCTAAATAAATTCTAGAGCTGCAGAAGCCAAAAAATGATGCAGTGAAACAAATCTCGAGTCCAACACAACCTGGAAGATTGAAAGGAAGGGTCTATCACACCAGACTGGGTGCAGAGTACAGACCAGTGTGGGCTATGCCAGCATAGATGGGACCTGAGCAGGCTTCAGGAGACTGAATCACTGGCAGCTATGGCAGTTTCCAGACTTTCGGCCCACAGCTAAAGAAAGCATAAAAGTTCAGGAGGAAGACTATGTCAGAGTTGGGCAAGAGAGAATGATGGTCTGGCCCCAGCCCTGAGGGCAGCAGAGCAGCAAAGCAGCAGCAGCAATAGTGACTTTGTCTGGAGCTTCTGGCCCATAGATGGTGTGGGGATCAAGTGACTGATGAGATGTAGTGATTCCCAGGATCCTTTTAATGGCACTGAGGCAGAATTGTCTTGCTTTGCCCTCCTTGAATCTGGGTCACAGTCCTGAGGTGAAGAAGAAACCTGTTGTGGTGGAACTTGTGGTGCAGTGGATTGGGAACACTCCTCACAGTTCCAAGACACATAAGAGTGCTTGTGGTCACTCACAGCTGAGAGCACAGTACAAGAAAAGAGTAAATACCTCTTTTGATCATATTACTTTTGGAAGAACTGAAAATTTACAAGCCCCTAGAAGTATCTCTGAAAACAGCTGCACAAAGTCCCTGAAACTTGGGAAAAGACACTTTACACACTGGAAGCAGACTCCTACCTTAAAGGAGTTGGAAAGTCAAGTATTTTTCTAGGAAAATGAGCAAATAGTGTTAAAACAACAACAACAACAACAACAAAAACAACAACAAAACCCCTCAGATTACTGAATCTTACTTTGGTGACGAAGATCAACACATACAATCAGAAGAGAACAACAAAGTCAAAGCTCCTACAGCAAAAACCTCCAAGAAAAATATGAATTAGTTGCAGATCATGTAAGAGTTCAAAAAAGATTTTGAAAATCAAGTAAGAGATGTAGAAGAAAAAAAATGGGAAGAGAAATGAGAGTGATATAAGAAAATCATGAAAAATGAGTCAAGAGCTTGCTAAAGGAGACCCCCAAAATACTGAAGAAAATAGCATCTTAAAAATAGGCTAACCTAAATGACAATAGAGGTCCAAAAAGTCAATTAGGAGAAGAATGCCTTAAAAAGCTGACTTGGACAGATGGAAAAGGAATTTCAAAAGCTCCCGGAAGAAAACAATTCCTTCAAAATTAGAATGGAGCAAATAGAAGCCAATTGACTTTATGAGAAATTAATAAATTATAAAACAGAACCAAAAGAATGAAAAAATAAAAGACAATGAGAAATATCTCATTGGGAAAATTACTGACCTGGAAAATAGATCCAGGAGAGAAAATTCAAAAATTATTGGATTACTTGAAAGCCGTAATCAAAAAAAGAGCCCAGCATCATATTTCAAAAAATTATCAAGGAAAACTGTCCTGTTATTTTAGAACCAGAAGGTAAAATAGAAATTGAAAGGATTCACTGATCAGCTCTTCAAAGAGATTCTAAAAGGAAAACTCCTAGGAATATTGCAGCCAAATGCCAGAGTTCCCAAGTTTAGGAGAAAATTTTGTAAGCAGTCAGAAAGAAACAATTTGAGTATTGTGGAAACACAATTAGGATAATACAAGATTTAGCAGTTTCGACTTTAAGGGATAAGAAGGCTTGGAATATGATATTCCATACATAAAAGGAGTTAGGATTAAAAACAAGAATCACCTACCCAGCAAAACTGAGTATAATACTTCAGGGGAAAATATGGACATTCAATGAAATAGAGGATTTTCAAGCATTCTTGATGAAAAGACCAAAGCTGAACAGAAAATTTGACTTTCAAATACATGACTCAAGAGAAATACAAAAAGGTAAAGAGGAAAGAGAAATCATAAGGAATTTATTAAAGTTTAATTGTTTACATTCCTACATGGAAAGATGATATCTGTAACTCATGCAATCTTTCTCAGTATTAGTGTAGTTGGAGGCAATATATACGTATATATATAAGTGTGTGGGGTGTGTGTGTGTGTGTGTGTGTGTGTGTGTGTGTAGTCTGGAAAGGCTGAAGGTAAATATAGTCAATCTTTCACAATATGACAATTATAGAAATGTTTTCCATTACTACACATATATAAACTATATTGAATTACTTGCCTTCTGAATGAAGATATGAGGGGAGGGAAAAAGGGAGAGAATTTGGAACTCAAATTTAAAAAAAAATATTTAAAAGTGTTTTTACATGCAACTGAGAAATAATATATATCAGGCAATGGGGTATAGAAATCTCTCTTGCCCTACAAAACAGTGAGTGGGAGGGGGATAATAGAGAAGAGAGTGAGATGATAGAGGGGAAAGGAGAATGGGGGAAGGGATAATCAGAATGCATGCAATCTTCAGGTGGGGTGAAGGGAGAGATGGAGAGAAGATTTGGAACTCAAAATCTTGTGAAAATCAATGTTGAAGAGTAAAATAAATTGATTAAAAAAAAATAAAGAACTGAATCTCAGCCCAACGTATCATGAATCCTATTGCAATGCTATCTATTTTAAAAACACACCAGATTCTTTAGGTCAGAGGTATTGTTCTTTAAACTGGAAGAATAGAGACAATAACTAAAAGTTTTTTTTTTCTTTTTTCTTTTTTCTATTATTATTGTTCTGATTAATTCTTCCATTTGCATTGGATTAGTGATGTCATAGATGTGGGAAATTCTTGATTATGCACTTCCTTCTGTAAAACTACTCTCTAACTCTCAGGTTTAGAAGGTTACTTTTTGCAATGAAAGGTTTTGTAACTTGCCCAGGGTCTGACAGCCATTATGTTTCAGAGGTTGGAATTTAACTTATGTATTTCTGAACTCCCTTCAGGAGCAAAAGTTTTCTGGAATGACAACATGAAGTCAAAATTTCTGAAGTTCTTCAGGAAAAGAAGCTTGCTGGGGACTGTAAGAGAAATCTATCACCATGACAGGCAGCTCCATGGTACCTATTCATTAAAGTTCTTGGGTTAAACTTATGGCATTGAGTAAAACATACTAAAGTCAGGTTGCATAGAGATAAACTAAGGTTCACAGGTTTCCCAGAAGAATGTGACGAGACAGAATATCTGAACATCATCATGCAATATATAACACAAAAGTAATGCCCCAAACTCCCTCAAAACAGAAAATGAAATATCAATTATAGGAATTTATAGCTTGCCTCCAGAAAGAAAAAAAAATAAGATAAACAAAACCAAAGAAAATTGTGTACAAATTAAACAAATAAATTTAGAAAAAAATAAGTTTTGTAAGTAATCAAGAGTTAAGACTTTTAAATACAAATTAAAAGAAATTCAAACACTGCAAGACTATTCTATAATCACCAAAATATAAGAGTGAATGGAATATTGTGTTCCTAGCAGCAATGGAGTTCAGAATGTAGCCCAGGTTGAGCTATTCTGCAAATATGAGAATAGAAATGGAAAAAGAACATTCAACAATAAAGAGCTATTTGAAATTATTTTAAATAAAAAATATGACCAAATAAATCCTTTGTTTCTTTTTTTTATACAGTAATTATAACTTTATTTTTTTTCTCTGTTCATCCTAGATTGACATTGCCAATAGTCACAGATCAGCATATGGTACAACTATGTATTAACTATTTACAATTTGCAGTATTTTTTTCCTGGAAAATATAAGTACAAAAGCAAAATAAAGAAATGAGGTACTGCCATTTGGATTCATCAGAAGCAAAAACTTAAAGAACTAGTCTTCAGCAAAAAAAAAAAAAATCAATAAACCAAATTTGGATAATATAGTCAAATTCCTCCAATTCATAAGGAAATACATCTGTCAAATTCCACCTCAAAAATGTATTGCATGAGTCATTTAAACTAAAACAGAACCCCCCCCCCAAAAAAACCAAAACCACCCTAAAATAAGTAAATCAAACAGGCAAACTGTCAAGTTCAAATCTTAAAAGGATTTAAAAATAAATTCTTTACTTCTTAAAACTCAAACAATATAAATGCAGAAAAATGCAAATAAATGCAGCATCCAAGGATAACAACCACAGAGTGACAGCAGATAGATAAATAAGAATATTCTTTTTATATGCACACAATGAAACAAATGAGAAAATGGAAGTAATGTGGAGGTAACATTGAATAGGCAGTACTTGGTAATTATGGACAAAACCTGGAAATACCCTGCCTCCAGATATCTTTTGCTGTTGTTGAAATTACAACATTGAGGAGTACAGGGAAGGGGACAGTGGACAGAGGAATAGAAAGGAATATATGATGTGTCCAAGTCAAATTGAAGACTAGTAATGATGAGATGACTCTTTTGGGCTCAATGAGAGGGGAGGCTCAAGGGGAAGTAACTTTCTCTGGTGATGATAAAGTAATGCACTGATGAATTCTCCCATAGATTTAGAAAGATTTTCTGTAAAAAGAGATGCAGACTTTGAACTGAGTGTGTTGGGAGATTTGGTGCTTAATACATCTACTCATTCTGCCATGATGTGAGAGGGAAGCTGGAACTCCTTGGTGCAAAGGGTACCTGAGGTTGGTATAAGGTATGACACCAAAGAGGTGGTTCTAAGACAAATAAGGATTGTGGTGGTGATGGGATATCAGAATGTGGTATATATCAGTGGTGAGTTCCATAATCAAGGATATGATTAGGAAGAAGAATGCCATTAGGCAGTGTCCTTTCTGGCATATTTAAGAATTGACATTCTGGGAGTGAGACACAATGACAAAAAGTAATGCACAGAGAATTCTATATAAGTGACAGATACAAAATGCATAGAGTGAAGAGCCTAGAATGGATAACTTGGAAGTATTGACCGTGTAGGCATAGAGAGAATAATAAGAAGATAATTACAATGGTCATAATCCAGGGAATGAGGAACTAGAAGTGGGCTGAAAATTAGGATAGATAATGAAGCGGAAAGATATCCATTCTGGAAAGAGGCATAAATAAGACATTAAAAAAGTAATTAAAAAAAAAAACATACTTGAAGGAGAGGAGAGGATTACAGAAAACAACTGATTAATTGAAAGGGAAATCTGTGTGTGGGAGGGGTGGTGGTTGTCATTTAATCAGATAAAAGAAGGAGAGAAACAACAAACTAATAAACCAAAGCTCAAAGAAAGGGACAACAAATGAAAGGAAGAAATCAGGGTTGACAGGAAGAGAACAAGTGTGAATAAGGCCACCTTAAAAAAGATAAGAGGAACAGAACATAGGACTGTGTTTATAACAAAAGGAAAAATCAATACTTGAAAAAAAAACAAACATCTGAACCAAAAAGGGAAAAAACAAACATAACTCTCATCACTTTAAATATGAATGTATTAAACAATCTGATATTTTTTTTAAAGTGGCAGATTGGATGAGAAAATAAATTTCTATAATCTGTTGCTTATAAGAAACACATTTTTAAAAGACACACAAAATAGAAAACAGAGGGTAGGAAAAAATTTTACCATTCACAGAGTGAATGAAAAAAGCACAGGAGTTAGAAAATTGCTTTTTGATAAAGTATAACAAATATTCAAAAATAGAAAAGTGAGGAAACTATATGATTCTGAAAGAAAACATACAACAAACCATTATCTATAATAAATTTAAACTTTTCCAAAGCCTTAACATCAAACTCATAAAGGAAAGAGCAGAATTGCAAGAAGACATAGATAATAATACAGTAGTGACTAGACATTTAAATATCTCTTCATTTGGGATAAGTATAAATTTTTTAAAAAGAAAACATGGAACTGCATAAATTTCTGGAAAACCTGGAGTTAAAGAAGCTATGTTATCTTTTAAATGGAACCATGAAAGAATATACACATTTCACAGTATAATATAGATCTATTATGAAAATTGATCATGTACTAAGATATAGAGCCATTGCAAACAATGCTAAAAGGCCAAAATAATTAATATATTATTTTCATATCATAATGTAATAAAAATGTTAACTAGTTCAGAGATCTTAAATGAATAAGATCCAAAAAAAGATGCAACAATGAAATGTAAAATAATGAATGTATCTAAGAAAACAAATCAGAGAAATTAGCAATAACTATGTAAAAGAAGATGATAATTATGACATACCAAAATTTCTGCAACTACAGTAGTCCTGAGGAGAAAAATCATATACCTACAAACTTGAATTAACAAAACATATGAGTGAATTATGAGCTGCATATGATTTCAAAAATTAAAAAGCCAACAAATAAACCAGTGTAAAATAAGCATAAACTAGATGATATTAAAGTTTAAGTGGAGATTTATAAATTGGAGACAAAAATACACAGAAATATCAAATTAAAAGTTGGTTGTTTGAAAAGACTATCAAAATTCAGAAATGCTCGTTTAATCTGATTAAAAAGACATGAACAAAAAAAACAAGTCAATTAAATATCAAATAAGTAAAGTGAAACCACAAGAAAACCAGAAGACATGAAAGCCATGAGAAAATTATGTACATTTATATGCTAACAGAACTAGGAACAGACATAAAAGAAATAGAGGAATACTTCAAAATATAAAATACCTAGTTGATCAGAACACCACATTGAGATCTTAAATAACCCAATTGCAGAAAAAGAAACAAACACAACAAATACATTAAAAAAAAAACTATAAAAGGAAAAAAAAATCCTCCTTTTGCTGATTGAATCATGGGAGATTTCTATCAACTTTCCAAGAGTAGCTAGTACCCATACTTCACAAAGTATTCCCGAGACTTGAGAAATAATTCATCTTATCATTATCTTTTTATGACACAGATAAAATACTAATGCTGGAACCATGGGAAGAGGAAAACTTTAGGCCAGTATCAGTAATGAATCTTGACCCTTTTTTTTTTACTTTGATATATTTTGTTTCCTCCAATTACATGTTAAAACTTTTAAAATATAATTTTATTTTTATGCTTTCAGTTTCAAATTCTATCCCCACCTCCCTGCCCTACCTTCTCCCTGATATGGTAAGCAAGCAGATATAGCTCGTACATATGCAATCATATAAAGCATTTTCATTTTAATAATTTTATACAAGATGAATTGAATAAAAGAAAAAGAACAAAAGGAAACAAAAAAAATTGCAAGATTCAGTCTGTATTCAAACAATATCAGTTCTTTCTCTGGAGGCAGGTGGTAAAATTCATCATTAGTCTTGTGGTATTTTGTTGGATCATCGTATTGCTTAGAATAGCTAAGTCATTTACAATTCTTCATTGTGCAAAATTGCTGTTACAATGTAAAATAATGCCTAGTTCACTTCACTTTGCATCAGTTCATGTAAGTCTTTCTAGATTTTTCTGAAATCATCCTGCTTGTCAATTCTTATAGTACAATAATACTCTATCATAATCATATGCTTATTTAGCCATTCCCCAATTAATGGACATCCCTTTGATTTCCAGTTCTCAGTCACCACAAAAAGAGCTGCTCTAAATATTTTTGTTTTTGTAAAAATATGTCCTTTTCTCTTTTTTGATGTCTTTAGTATATAGACCTAGAAGTAATATTGTGGAATCAAAGGATATGCACAGTTTTATAGCTCTTTGGGCCTAGTTCCAAATTTTTCTCCAGAATGGTTGGGCTTGTTCACAGCTCCAGCAGCAGTGTATTAGAGTCCCAATTTTTCCACATTCCCTCCAACATCCATAATTTTTCTTCCTTGTCATATTAGTGCATCTTAAAGGTATGATATAGTACCTTAGAATAATTTTAATTTGAATTTCTTTAATCAATAGTGATAAAAAGCATTTTTTACATATGGCTATAGACAGCTTTAGTTTCTTTGCCTGAAAAACGCTTGTTCATATTCTTTGTGCATTTATTAGCTAAGGAATGTGACACAGATATTTAAAATAGACATCCTCTCAGACAAGAGAGATTTATCAAAGAAATCATTCACCATGACCAAGTAGGACTTGTACCAGGGATTTGGGGATGGTTCAACATTAGTTAAACAATTATATAATTAATGATATTTAAAAGAAAAATATCTATGCCCATACTATGCTATAGGCACTGCTTTAGATAGTAGGGATTAAACAATGAAAAGTAAATAGGCTTTGTCCATAAGAAGCTTACATTCCACTGAATAAGCTGCAAATAAACAAATAACATATTTTATAAGATTAAACTTATTTTTGGATTACATTAGGTGCTATATAGTCAGGCAACAATACTATCAGTTTAACTTAAAGTGAATGATATATTTAGTACTGAAGGATGAGATGGGAATGTGTTTGTAAATGTATACCTTTGTAAGTCTTCAACTTTTGTTGATTCACAAATTATCAGCCTTCCTACTCCTTAATGTTTCTTACCTCTATGGTTATTTAGAATATATAATAGGATTACTAATTCATTATTATACCTATATATCTGTTTGTTGATTAGTTTATTTATTCATTTATGACTCTAAAGTTTTGTCTGACCATCTTAAGGAGAGGCAGCTAACATAGAACAATAACATCAGGAAATAGTTACTCATTTCTTAATTTAAAACAAGAGAAGTTTGTCAAGGAGACTCACTTGACAGGTGACTATTTAGTATAAATATACTCAATTATGAATTACTCCAAAATGAAAGCATAGCATACACATTCTTTAATTGCAGGTAGAATTGAATATGGTACATTACTGTATCAGCAAGCACCCCAGCACACCCAGGGTGGCTGCTAGCACAGGTTCTTAGATCTGCTTTTCTAAAGGAAAGCAACTCAAAGTGGGTTAACAATCTTACTTTAATCGATCAAATATCGTTTACCTGG
>JAQQSU010010971.1:0-12291 GCA_028627135.1 Pseudochirops cupreus | reverse complement strand
TCTACAACCTCTGGAGACTGGACTAACCAGATAACCTCTATAGTTCTTCCCAACTTCAAGACTGTGAAATGTACATATTATTAAAACACAATCAATACATAAATTAAAATGCACAACCGATGTTCTGTTTTATATAGCTATGTGTGTGTATGTGTGTTCCTTGACTTTAAGAAGTTTTAGAATCCTTGCCTTAAGACACTTTTCTAAGCATTTAACTTAATACCAGAGAAGAGGGAGGTGTAATGTTAATCTTGCATGTCCGTTAATGTGCTTCAGGTGGAGCCCATTAAGGTAAGTTTGCTTAGGGGAGGCTTGCTTCTAAGAAGTCTTTCTCACCTTTTGTTAATTTCTAATTAGGCACTGAATCACCTGAGGGTTGTGATAGTGATACACTCTGGCTCTAAGAAGGGTATATGTACTCTGAGGTTAGCATTTTGCTTTGGGCTCACTCATTGGAAGAGTGTTCCTGTGATTTGGCCAGATGAGACGCTGGGTAGCCATTAAGGAGTCCACTAGCTTTGAAAAATCCAGATGTTGGTGCTTCTCTCTCTGGTAACTATGTATGTATTGCCTTGGTAAAACAATTGGGTTTGTCTGTTGATCTATACTAATTTCTGAGACAGAAGTCCTATTTGTTGGTCTATTTTCTTTCTTTTGATTTTCTCTGAAGTTCAAGGTGTTGACTTTTCCCCTGAACTAATGAATGTAATTTAAAAAAACATTGACACTTTGAACATCTATCTTTCCTAGTAAAGCAGATCTAAGAACCTGCACTGGCAGCCATCCTGGGTATGCCAGTGTGGTTGCTACTACAGGAGGTAGAGTGGTTTGGTAGAAAGAGTGCTGACAGATTTAGTCTTTTCTCTGCCTAGCTAGTGACCGTAGACAAAGATCCATCTTGAGCTAGATGTGTGGCAAAGACCCTTGTAATTCTAAAAGCCTTTCTTCATTTGATTGAGTTTTGGGGGAGATACAGCCATTGTGCTTGGTTTCAAAGCACTGATCTGTATAGAAGCTCTCCTGAAGTTGCATTGACCAACTGAGATAACATAGGTAAAGTGTTTTCCAAACTCTAAGTCACTACTTAAATGTCTGCTTATCATGGTTATTACTTGATTATTTTAATGCTGTTATCTGGAGATGTGTTTTTCAAGTTTAAAAGGAGGAGGAGGAGAAAGGAAAAGGAGAAAGTTTAACATTCCTCCAGAGCAGAACTGTAGTATTCCCCAGCTTTGGCACAAAGCTATTCTGGAAACTGAAGACTTTTAGTCATTTTGTGTTTGCTTGCATAGCTTTCTCCATAAGGTATGATAAATGAGTTTACAGTCACCCTGAATGAAAATAGGAAGCTGAAGAGAGTTCAGTATTGTATCTAGCCAGAGGGCCACCTTACTTCCTTTCAGAGGAACTTTCCTTGTGCATGCAGCTCCGGCTGCTTTGGTTCAAACCCAGGTTCTAGAAACTGGCGACATGGTCAGTACTGACTACGTATTCCAACCTGTGTGTATAGTCCAGGGACCCACTGAGTACCTTAGACAGGAATGACACGAATTTGGAATATTCTCCTCAGTACAAGAGTGGCATGGGAAAAAAGCAACGACAGACTTTTGAAGGCCTGACATTTTCATTTGGTGATGAACTTGACTTTTAAATCCCTGAAGACTTCCTTGTGAAACTAGGCCAGAGCCATAATCCGTGCATGTCAGAGAAGAAATGAAATCATTTGCCTGCTTTATAAAGGCACCAGATTTTATTTTCTTTTCTTTTCTCCTGTTAAATAAATTTGCTTTGATTCCCTCTAACCGATGGAAAGTTGAGGAATTTCTATATATGGGAATTTGCTAAAATGGATGATTATTGGTCTTACTTGTAATTAGTACATTTTAATAGTTATCAGTCAACAGACATTGGTTAAGGGTTTGCTTTGTGTCAGACACTGCATACTAGGTAAGGGGAATACTAAGACAAAATGAAACAGTCCCTGTCCTCAAGATTTAGTCATTGATAATATATTTTTGGACTTAGCTCCTACATGTAGAATCAATGAGGTAGCCCAGTGGCTAGAGCACTGCTCCTGGACTGAGGAAGACCCAAATTCATATCAGGTACTTACTAGCTGTGTGACCCTGGATAAGCCACTTAACCTCTGGCTGCCTTAGTTTCCTCAGCTGTAAAGTGGGGATAATGTTTCCCGCAGTTGTGAGAACCAAATGAGATCATAATTGTAAAGTGCTTAGCACTGGTACACAGTAAGTGCTTATTTAATGCTTCCTTCCTAACCCTTGTCTGAGCCTTTGCCGACATCCTTTATGTAACCAGAAGAAATTGATTTCTCCTTGCATCAGTGGGGGTGTTCACCCTTTCTTACCCAGAGCCATACGCATCACTCTCCTTTGCTACCAATGGAGAGACTGGAGTGTAGCCCTTCTGAGTTCCAAGTATGTTTCCTACCTAGGAAATGGTCGATTTTGTGACTGAGGTGGTAAACTATGTAGAGACTTTTTTTTAACTCTTCTCTGATAAAAACCATTTCATAAATAATGTAATGATCTGTGTTGGGATTGCAAAGTTAGAAGGTTTGTCTTTTTCTTTTTGCTTAACAGCTTTGGCTAATTCCTGCTTAAGAGCCTGATTTGTGAAGGATGAAGGCTACAACTCAAAACTCAAGAAAATCTATTTTAATTGGGTAGCCAGGTGGCAGAGTGAATAAAGTACCAGGCCTGGAGTCAAGAAGACTCCTCTTCTTGAGTTCAGATCTGGCCTCAGCCACTTACTAGTTGTGTGACCCTAAGCAAGTTACTTAACCCTGTTTTCCTCAGTTTCCTCATCTGTAAAATGAGCTGGAGAAAGAAATGGAAAATCACTGCAGTATCTTTGTCAAGAAAACCCCAGATGGGGTTACAAAGAATTGGAAATGACTGAACAACAAAAAATATTTTAATTAACTGTATAAAACAGCCATCTTTGGGATCAGGTTCATAAGTAACATTTACCTCTGGACCTCAGTTTCCTCTTTTGTAAAGTGAAAGGACCTGGGGCGGCTAGGTGGCGCAATGAATAGAGCACCAGCTCTGTTGGAATCAGAAGGACCTAAGTTCAAATCCAGCCTCAGACACTTAACCCAAAATTAGCTATGTGATCTTGGGTAAGTCACTTAACCCCAATTGCCCTACCTTCCCCCCTCCAGAAAGCAAAAAAAAAAAAATGAAAGGACCATACAAAACGTCCTGGGAGATCACTCACAGCTCTTGATTAGCAGGCCTATAATCCTCTCTTTCTATATTATATTCCCAGCTGATTATAACCTTATAATAATCTAAGGATTTGCGGGGAGCTTTGTCATTTTATGTCAGTTTTCTCATTTGATCCTCCCAGTAACCCTGGGTTTTTTGTTTTGTCTTTGTCCACTCAGCACCTAGGAAAGTACTTTGCACAAAGGTAATGAATGTGTATGGAACTGAATAGGAAGGGTAGGTACTATTGACCCCATTTTGTCAATGAGGTAACTCGAGCTCAGAGTGGTTAACTTGTGGTTAACACAGCTGCAAAGGAGAGCATTTGAAATATAGTCTTTTGACTATATATACTCTTTTTCCTAATGAATCCTTAATAGATGAAATGAATTCAAGGCTTTTCACTTTATTTTTATTAATCTCCCTTGTGGTAAAAATGCTTTAGATGTTAGCCCATTGTGCAGTTACACTTGAATTGCCCAAATCCAAAGGTAATTGGTAGGGGAGAAATGTAACTAAATGGCACTAGTAGATGCAGACATAATCATACTGCCAAACCAGGGTCCCTCCTGCAGGGCTCTGTACCTTGTCTTCAGCATGGCTGCCCATTATGTTACAGACAGTTTGAGGGAAAACAGCATGAGCAGATGTACAGTAGCCCATTAAGGTCAATGTAGTCGTGCTGCCTTTGGTTTCTTAGGAAGCAGGGAGACAAGTGGGGGAGTGGGAGGGTCCTTACCACAGAAGTCATTAGCATAGTAAATGATTAATCAGGTTTATTCTTCTTCAGCCTGACTCAAGAATTAGGTCAACCTGAGTTTGAGATTCCCAATGGACCTCCCTGCTAGGTCCTTCTAGATATGCTGGAGCTTAGACAAAAAGCTGATCAATCTATGTAAGGCCAAAGTGGTATGCCCCCCTCATAGAGCTTTGTGTGCATTAACAATGATCTATCATATGTGTAATAACTTCTTAAGACCCTATAAATATCCCGCATCACTCCAGACCATCTCTTCATCTCTAACTTTGAATTGCTAGCCATAGGCTCTGGAGAAACACTTTTCAGGAAGTAGCTTCTTCTTTCATGAGATGTGACAATCCTCTGATCCAAAGCACTAGACTCAGAGGAGCCCATCCTCTAGTTAAAAATGAGTTTTCACTCTTAAAGTACATGATACTTTCCCATGTATGTCAGAGACTTAAGGACAAAGGGCTATCTTTGATTTTGCATTTTAGTCTTCCTTGTATAGATATCTTCTGTTATTTAGGAATAATCACAGAGTTGGGCAATTTGGGTATAAAAGTAGTAAGTTTAACCTAAAAATGCTGATTTGTGCCCCAACATTTAAAAAAAAACCCCAGCAAATTGAGGGCCAAAAATATTAAAAATCAAGGATCTCATTTTTATAATGCCATTCTTGACTTAATTTTATATAGTATAATATATATATAACATATATGTAATTTTATATAGCATAATAATAGCTAGTATTTATGTAGTTCCTACTAGGTGGCAGAGTGCATAAAGTGCTTTGCCTGGAGTCAGAAAGACTCATCTTCCTGAGTTCAAATCTGCCCTCAGATATTTACTAGGTATGTGACCCTGGACAAGTCACTTAACCCTGTTTGCCTCAGTTTCCTCATCTGTAAAATGAGCTGGAGAAGGAAATGGCCAAATGCTCCAGTATCTTTGCCGAGAACACCCCAAATGGGATCACAAAGAGTCAGACGGGACTGAAACAACTGAACAGCAACAAAAACAAAAGCATTTAAATAGTTCCTGTGTGCCAGTCGCTGTGCTGAGCACTTTACAGTATCTCATTTGTTCCCCACAACAATCTGGGAGGTCGAGGCTATTATTGTCCATGTTTTACAATTGAAGAAACTGAAACAGAGATTAAATAACTTTCCAAGGGTCAGAAGTAAGTGTCTGAAGCTGGATTTGAACCCAGGTCTTCAGACTCCAGGTCCAGAACTCTATCCACTGTACTATCTAGTTGGCTACACACAAAAACTACCTATCTGACTTAGTAATATCCCCGAGCCTTCTTCAAATGAATAATGACAAACTCTTCTGTTCAGCATTTAAAGTCCTTCCCAGTTTGAGAACTTAGCTTTCTAGACCAATCTCATATTGCTCCCTCTTACTCCCCAGGCTATCCAAACTGGTCTGCTTGCTTTCCCCAGATGTCCCCTCTGACACCTGCCTCTGTGCACTGTCTCCCCAGAATGCTTTCTCTTCTTCCCTCTCTTCAAATCTCCAACTGTCTTCAAGGCATCGGCTTCAATGCCTTTGCCTCCTGCAGCGCTTGCCTGATCTCTCTCCCCAGGTGTCCAAGCTCGCCCACACCTCTTCCCTTGAGTATTTTGTATAGTTTTCATTATTGTTTTTCTGGGTACGTCTTTTTTTTTCCTTCTCCTTGCCACTACCTTCTATGTCTTTCTCTTTGTAACCCCAGTGCCTGGAATGTAACAAACAACAACAGCAACTACAGTAACATCAAAAAGTAATAATAATTAGCATTTCATAAATAGCTTTGAGGTTTTCGATGCATTTTCCCTGTTATCTCATTTGTTACTGTCCTGTGAGGCAGACCTGTAATAAATGCCTGTTGAATTAAAGAAAATAAAGCCTACACGTTTAATCAGAATGGTTATTGTATTGCATAGCAATTAGAAATAAATTGTAAGCAGCTTCCTCAAATGACTGTCATTAGTGTTACTTTCACCAGATTTGAGCTTTTCTCTTCACACTGTTCTCAGTCTAGGTAACTAGCATCAGTTTTCCCTTAAACCTCAGACCATTAAACCATCATCATCATCATAATCACCACATGCAAACACCATTTTTAATCTTGGAAAGACTTGCTGCCCTACACCTGGAGCTCTCCTGCTGAGGCTTCCTATCACCTGTCTATAATCTCCCATATTTACCCAGTCTTCTCCCCCTCTCCTGCTCTTGGACACGCTCAGACATCAAGGGATCAGTCCTAGAACACCTGCCCCTGCACTGGGCTTTTCCATGCTCCCAGTGCTGGAAGGTTTGAGGCAAACAGAAGCTCCAGAACATGAGACTGTCATTTGTTTGCCTAGAGCTCCAGAGTGTGATTACTCCCCTGGAGTAGAGGGGCTCAGACCCAGGTGAGGAGCTCAGAATCCTTGGCCTCTGGAAGTCTTGGGGCAAGGAAGTGAGGATTAGGGGACAGCCACTCCAGAAGAAAGCCCCCAGGGCCACTTGCCCCTTTGGCTTCTGAATACTACAGTGCTTAAAAGGGGGCTCACAAGATTTCAGGGGAAAGAGAAAGTCCCTTCCCTGTTGCTGCCTAAAATTCTTTTGGCTTTTAAAGCCTTTCATTCCAAAATTAGAGATAAAAGGCTTAAAATGAAAATACATAGAAGTTAACAAAGTGAAATTTATATGTTTTATAAAATTTACTGATACCAATCTGTTTTTGATAGGAGTTAGGGATTAGAAAGCTTAAGGGTAATAGCTCTCTGGAGGGATCCAGCTGCTGAGGGGGTGAATGGAGACAGGATACCCTGAAATACTGTCTTAATAATTTTTCCCTGGACCAGCTCTAATTGTCTTTACTTTTGTGTGCTGACACTGCCTTGCTCTAGGATGTGAGGGTAGTAGGAGGGGGAATAGAAAGAGATCTCCTCTATGCCTCAGTCTCCCCATCTGTAAAATGTAAATGTTAATTCCTTACTTACCTCAAGATCAAATGGGTGTTTATTATCTTTGTTAGGTCAAGCCATGGGTTTGCGTGCAGACTTTCTTCCGCCCACCCACCCATCAAATTTGGTCATAACACTTTGTCAGCTTCAGCCTTTCTGAAGCATCAGAAAAACCACGTGGTCCACAAATCCTGTAGCTCAGACTGAGACCCTCCTGAGGACAGACCTACATGGTGCTGTGTTTCTCTGATTTAAATGTGGCAGTGTGCTGTCTCCTCAGCACAGTACTCATCTTCAGAAGTTAATCACTTCGTTTGAACGTGTATTTTGAGATGCTCCTACATTATCGCTTGAGAATACAGCTTTTTTTGACACAGGAGGGCAGCACTGAACAATGCATTTTTCCTTTTTGAGTTCAGCTTTCCATTAGAAGAAATAGTGCAGTGTAACAGGTTCCTTTTCATTTGACCAAGCAGGATAGTGATGAGGTTTTTCAAATCAGTGAAAAGTTAAAACAGGAGCCCAGGCAAAGGAAAGTTTTCTTACCATCTCATTTGTGTGTGTCTATATCAATTAAAAAGAGAAAGTGGCTTCTAGCTTAGGCACTATTCTGTCCCTTATGACCCAGCTTTTCTGTACGTGCATTCAAACAATTTGAAAAGTTTTGTTTTCTGGGCTAAGGTGGAATATACTGGGCTCTCAAGACAAAATGCCAGTCCTTTGTAATCATAGCAGCTTCTCAGAACAATATGGAGTGCATCATAGATGAGCTAGAAGGGAATTGTGGACATAACATTCCAACGCCTTCATTTTACAAATAAGAACATAGAAGCCCATTTAAGGAATTTTCTCAAAGTTAACATTAAAGTGCTATATAAATACTATTATTATTCATTATTAATAAGAATTAGAGCCAAGATTTCAAGGTAAGTTCTCTCCCTTTCAATCCCAGATTCTTTCCACATCCTCTCTTGGCATAACAGTGCATATATTGCATCTTTATTAAATACACATATATATATATATATACACATATATAACATATATTGCATCTTTATTAAATACACACATATATACACATATATAACATATATTGCATCTTTGTTAAATACACATATATATAACATATATTGCATCTTTATTAAATACACATCTTGTTTAGGAAGAAAAATTATTCTGATTCCAAATGAGGTTTTACTTATAAAAGCTAATGAAATTGATCAGGGGTAGGGCAGAGAATGAGAAGCCAATGTCCTTTTAAATTTTCTTTATCAATCAGAGCAGAGCTAAGATTAGGGGTAGGCAGTAGCATGCGACACAACCAGGTAGTGGCAAAGAGTAGTACACAAAGAAAAGCACTTTTTAATATTCATTTTCATAATTGCATACTTTTTTTATGCCAGAAATTCCTGTTCTCCATGGTAAATAGTTTTCAAGACAGGGCAAATGAAGCTTATTGTTACACTGAAGTTTCAAAGCTTTAGATGAACAGTGCCCTACATACAGAGGTTTTGGATAAGAAGGATCTAGTGACCAAACAAACTTCCATCTGGCCTACAGAGCTGCGTGGAGCATGTTTGGTTATCCCTTTTAACATTTCACACCACATTTATCACAACATACTAACTCCTGTTCTTTCCTTTACCCTTCCCACTTCAGACAGCCAAATTACCTTCATGTTATAGTATGGAAAACTATTGAAAATACATTGGTACAGAGAGAGTGATGATGTGGAATAGTGATGTGTCTTCTAAAAGCTCCTAATTCAAGGCCACAAATTGACAAAATTATGAAAACCCCCAAATAGATCTTCCAAGTATTGTGGGGAAAGGAAGTTGACCAGTACCAAGGGTGAGAAAAAACTGATGGACAGCACCAGTGTTCTGCTGTTAGCCATATGATGTAAATAGCTTTGAAGAACACTGGGCTTAGCATTCTGTAGGTGTAGTACAGTAGAAAGAGTCCTAGCTCTTGTGTTGGAGGACCTGAGTTCAAATCCTGACTCTGCACCTTACTACCTATGTGATGTTGGGCAAGTACATAAACCTTCTGCAAAATGTATATGTTGGACCAAATGTCCTCTAAGGCCCTTCTGGTTCCAAATCAGCAATCCTGTGATGTCATTCGACATTTCACAGCAACCCTGTGAGGAAGGTGCTGTTATTATCCACAGTTGACAAATAAGGAAACTGAGATCCAGACAGGTTAAGTGTGCTGTCAGTGGCCACATAGCTAATAAATGTAAGAGCTAGGATTGAAACCCAGGTCCAGCTGATTTAAAGTCCATTGCTTATTCACATTATCTCACTGTTGAGTGGAGTAATACAGGGAAAGCACTTGGCGAACCTTTGTTGTTGTTGAGTTGTACCCTATTCTCTGTGACCCCATTTGGGGTTTTTTTGGCAAAGATACTGGAGCGCTTTGCCACTTTCTTCTCCAGCTCATTTTTGAAACCTTAAGTTGCTGTCTTAGGGCTAGCTGTCACTATACCAGACATGTCAAACTCCAATAGAAGCAGGTCACTAACCCATACATGAGGATCCCATCTGGGACTTATTTGATATAGAAAACCACATGTTAACATTATCTGTGTTCTTTTGAGTTTTTATTTATTTTGTTAAATATTCCTCAAGAACATTTTAATCTGGCACCTGAATGGGCATGCAACCACGTGTTTGACACTGTCCACTGCTCCATATTGCCTCTAATTTGGAAATCTAGAACAACACACCTAGGAAGGCTTTATGGAGGACTTAGATAAGGTCAGTATCATTGGAGGGAGTTTTCACCTTGATGAGACCATAGATCTTAACCCTGATCTTCACTGTGATATAACACAATGCCATAGGCTTACCATAGAGTCAGAATTTCAGAACTATCATTGCTTAGAGATGAAGTCCCATATTTTAAACTGAGGCCCAGAGAAAGGAGATGACTCAACGTCATTGAGTCACTTTTTTTCCACTATTGAAATAGTTTGCATGATTGTGCATACTCCCGATTTCTAAAGAGCACTTGAAACTGAATGAAATTGGAAGGAGTTGAAAGGCAATGTTGAAATAGTAGGCGAGAAATGAATTTTAAATGTGCTATGTATGCTATTACTGACTTGGAAATATAATAGATTGAAGGTAGTCAAGACATGGAAAGATGAAAATTATAGGAATTTAAATTCTACAATGGACAAAGTCTTTTTTAAAAAATCAGCATGGCAAACTATGTATTGTGAATACATGGCATATCTAAATACACATGTAGTAATTTAACAAGTGTTCTGGGTTACATTATTCAGTTAGTGAGGCAAGAAAGGAAGGTTTTAAAATAAACAGACCTACAAAATTCATCCGAATTGGTCCCAAGAGGGCAAACCATAAACTGTCAGCCACAGAGCAAACCTTCTGTTTATATTTTTTGCATGTGGACAACAACATCTTGACTCAATTTATGTATGTATGTTCCAATCCACTACAAATGTTTCGGGACTTGGAGTCTTTCCCCGCAAAATGTAGACTGGCTAGTGATACTAATAGCTATAGTCCTTTATCACAAATACATTTTAACGCACACAAGAGAAGGCATGAAGCAAGGGTAATTGGGATACATGGAATTGTACAGGGGAAACTGAGGATAAACCTGGGTGAAAGGGCAAGCAATTAAAGATACAGTTAGAGAAATTGCCAGCACTTCAGTTTGATAATCTTCAGTCTTTAGCAAGAGCAGGAAGGAAGTCATGGTTCCTAAGAGGCTGCCCTCTGAACTTGGTACAGAGAGGTTAAACTAAAACTCTTCTCACACCTCCTCTTTGAGCGTAAGGATACCTGAGTCTTTTGTCCTTCACATACTGGGTAGTAGCTTTGCATGCATCCTGGGGTGGCAGTGAGCTAGGCTAGGACTGTTGGGAGGAGGATCTTACTCAGATGTACCAACTGAATTTTTCCTTTTCTGATGTCACGGGCAGGGGGACATACCAGGGTTTAGCCAAGAGTGTGGAACCTACAGCCTCAAGGCCACATATGGCCTTCCAAGTCCTTGGATGTGGCCTTTTATCCGAGTCCAAGTTTTACAGAACAAATCCTTTTATTAAGGGGATTTGTTCTATGAAGTTTAGATCCAGTCAAAGGGCCGCACTTAAGGACCTAGAGAAGTCACAGGTTCCCCACTCTTAGATTAGCCATTGAGGCCCTTCACTGTAGAAGTTTCTAACAGAGAAGATTTTAGGATGAATATTTCCAGAACTGGAGTATTCTAGAAAAGGAAACCAGATGTGATGATATACTTGGAGAACCCTAGAGAATCAAGTGAAAAATTTCTTGAGACAATAAATAAATTTAGCAAAGTTGCAGGATATAAAATAAACCCACATAAATCCTCAGCATTCCTATATATTTCCAATGAAGTCCAACAGCAAGAGATAGTAAGAGAAACCCCATTTAAAGTTACTGTAGACATTATAAAATATTTGGGAATCTACCTGCCAAAACAAACCCAGTACCTATATGAACACAACTACAAAACACTTTTCACACAAATAAAATAAGATCTAACCAATTGGAAAAACATCAATTGCTTGTGGCTGGGTCACGCTAATATAATAAAAATGATAATTTTACCTAAATTAAATTACACATTTAGTGCCATACCAATCAATCTACCCAAAAATTACTTTACCAAGCTAGAAAAAATAGTGACAAAATTCATTTGGAAGAACAAAAGGTCCACAATATCAAGGCTATTAATGAAAAGAAATGCCAGGGAAGGTAGCCTAGCCATACCAGATTTTAATCTCTATTATAAAGCAGTGGTCTTCAAAACTACTTGATACTGGCTGAAGAATAGAGTAATAGATCAATGGAATAGATTAGGTACAAATGACTCAGTAGTCAACGATTATAGTAATATACTGTTTGATAAGCCCAAAGACCCAAGTTTTTGGGATAAGAACTCACTATTTGACAAAAACTGCTGGGAAAACTATAATATAGTATGGCAGAAACTGGGCATAGACCATCATCTAATGCCGTACACCAAATGCCGTACACGACTTAGGTATAAAGGCTGATACTGTAAATAATCTGGAGAGCAAGGAATAGTCTACCTGTCAGATTTATGGACTAGGAAAGACTTTATGACCAAAGAAGAGTTAGAGAGCATTATAAAATGTAAAATGGATAATCTTGATTACATTAAATTGAAAAGTTTCTGTACAAACAAAGCCAATGTGACCAAGACTAAGAGGGAAGTAGGAAACTGGGAAAGAATTTTTACAACCAGTGTCTCTGATAAAGGCCTCATTTCTAAAATATATGGGGAATTAATTAAGTAAAATCTATAAGAATACAAGTCATTCCCCAATTGATAAATGGTCAAAGGATATGAACAG
>JAQQSU010001097.1:0-15195 GCA_028627135.1 Pseudochirops cupreus | reverse complement strand
TGACTAACATATTTTATACTTTTTGCATTTATTTTTGAGTGGGAATTCCCTCTTTTTATCATAGAGTCATAAGGTCCTCACATAAAGATAAGGAAACTGGAGATCTAGGTTACAAAAGAAGTTAATGCTACAGTGGAAATTGAAATGGTGTCCTCTGATTTTATTCTCAGATCTATATATCTAGCCCTACTCTTTATCTCCTGAGCTCCAGTTTCACATCACCAAATGCTTTTTGGACATCTTGAATTGGATGTACTGTAGGTATGTCAAACTCAGCATATTCAAAACCAAATTTATTGTCTTTCCCCCCAAACCATTTCCTCCTTCAAACTCTTCTCTTACTGTGTAAAGCAGCAGTTCTCAACCTGTGGGTCGTGACCCCTTTGGGGGTCAAAAGACCCTGTCGCAGGGGTCACCAAAGACCATCGGAAAACACATATTTCTGATGGTCTTAGGAACCGAGACATGGCTCCTCTATCCATCTCCAAGTGGGTCTGCCCACATGCAGATACACCTAAATATGAGTATTAAAGGGTTGTGGCATTATGAAGTTTGAGAACCACTGGTCTAAAACAACGCCCTTTTCCCAGTCACCCAGGTTCACAATGTATGTTCTCAACTCTCCTCTAGCACATTCTCCATATATCCTATATATATCCACCACCACCACTGTTATTGGGTCATATCTCTTCTCACCTAAAATGAATCCACAGTCTCTGATTTAGTGACTGTGAAAATTTTTTTTATGAAAAGTAATGCCACAGCTAAGGCAGAACAAACTGCCTTATAATCTTGCTGCCTTGTTGATCATCAACAAAATTGTCAGCTTGTGTTTTACCCTCCTGATTATTGGGAATGATGTACCAAGAAGAAAGGAAAGCTTGGCTTCTCAATAATAGATTTCATTTCATTTGTGCCAGAGATCAAATGCTCCTCAGCTTGTAGATTGGGAACCCTGGAGATGGTTTTCAGTGTCACAGCATAATCATAGTGTCCTAAGACAATTGTGTGTCATTATTCAGACCATTAACCTAATCACAGTCACTTATCCATGTTCATATCACTACTTGTTAACAGCTGACTGAAAAGAGGACTTAAGAATGGAAAGAAATCTGGTGAGCTGTCAAATTTCTTAACAACCGAATGTGAAGAGACTATTTCTTCCCCTATGGTTAGATATAGATGTGAGAACTGCTTCTAGATGCAAATCTAGCACATTAACTTGAAGCCAGGTTTCATCAGTGGTCATTGTTGCTGGAGGCTTAATCAACTCTGCCTTCCCTCCCAGGTTTTTCTGCCTCAAATCTTCTGACTGTAGGAGGTACCTTCTAGGTAGAGAACCTGTCCAGCCTTCATGGGAGTTCAGTCTTAAAATGTGAAAGTAGTAAGTTAAGTGCTCATTGACAATGCAAGGTGACCAGAAACAAGTAATCAAAAACCATTGAACCATGAGTCAAATACGTAAATTAGAACATTTTCTTTTATCAAAAAAGAAGACATTCTAATAACAACTATTGAGATTGACTTAAGCTAAATGAGGGTTCAAGAGTGAACCAAGAAGTCAATACACACAGTAAATAATTAGCTATTACTGAGCTTATTTCCCTTGGACTTTATTTAGTTACTAACACAATTGATGGATCTTTGAAAATGGTGAACGGGGAATGTCATGGCTCTTTGTCCTCCTCAGTAAGTCACAGTTGCTGCTATAGGAGGCAGTGAATACTACACTGACATACACAAAGTAGTCAATTCCCATGAGGGATCTACACTTTTTTATGGAGTGTTTCAAAGTCCTGTTTGGCTTTATGTCACTTCCAATTCATATTGATGGTTCCTATAAAGGCACAGATGCCATGTTTATCAAATTTGCAGATGATACAGCTAGAAGGGTGAGCTAACATACTGGATGGCAGCTAGGGTGGGATAAAATTTTGATAGGATGGAAAAATGATCTGAATCCAATGCAATGAAATTTTTATATGCAATAATATAAAATCTTGAATCTAGATTCAAAAATTGCCTTCACAAGTTTAAGAAAAGAAATGATGAAACAAGTTGTCTGAAAAACATGTGAGAATTTTAGTGGACTTAAAGCTAAATATGTTTCACAATATCATAATTTAAGAGTTGGAAGGGACCTCAGAGCCCATTTATTTCATTCCCCCTCATTTTATAGATGAGGAAATTGAACCCTAGGAAGGATAATCGGCTTTGTTTTTTTATCATTTATATAGCTTATTATGTGCCAGGTACTCAACTAAGTACTTTACAATTATTATCTCATTTATTCCTCCCAACAGTCCTTAGGGGTAGGTGCTATTATTATCCTCATTCTACAGATGAAACTGAGAGAAACAGAGGTTAGAGGACTTGCCCAGGGCCACCTACATAGTAAACATCTGAAGAAAAATTTGAACTCAAGTCTTCCTGACTCCTGGCCCAGATATCTATCCATTTCATCACCTAAACTTGCCCAAGATTAACTAGGTAATAAGCATCAGAAGTGAAATTTGAACTGAAGTACTCTTTCTGCAGAGCGAATTCTCTTTCCACTGTATCACGTGTGATATACAAGCCAAAAGAAATGCTAATGTCATTTTAGGATGCATTAAGAATTCATAGCACCTTGTTAAAGGAAGTATTAATCCTATTCTCTTTCTCTCTCTCTCTCTCTCACTCACTCACTTTTTTTGGAAGGGGAAAGGCAGGGCAATTGGGGTTAAGTGACTTGGTCAAAGTCACATGGCTAATAACTATTAAGTGTCTGAGATCAGACAGGTCCTCCTGACTCCAGGGCTGGTGCTCTATTCACTGCACCACCTAGCTACCCCAATCCTATTGTCTTCTACTTCGTTAGACTACATGCATGGTATTGTGTTAAGTACTGGGCATGACAATTTAGGAAGGATATGAATATATTTTGAGAATGTTAAAAGCATGATAAAAAGTAAACCAGAATGGTTAAAGTCCTCAAGTTCACTCCATATGAGAATCAGTAAAAAGAGGGATGTTTAGCTCACTTAAGAGAAAGCTTGGAGGAGATATGAGTCATTTTTACAAATTCTTTGATTCAATGACCCTTGCCTCCCTGCTTTTCCATCTCCTGACTCCATGAATGTTCATGGGTTGTCCCCTGAATGTTCTACCTCCTCATCTCTACCTCCTGGCTTCTCTGAGTTCCTTCAAGTCCCAGATAAAATCTCACATTCTATAGGAAACCTTCCCTGATCCTCTCTTAAAAGCTACTGCTTACTACCAGAGAGGGAAGAAATAGTCTCTTCCCATTCAGTTGTTAAGAAATTTGACAGCTCACCAGATTTCTTCGCATTCTTAAGAACTCTTTTTCAGTCAGCTGTTAACAGTGATATGAACATGAATAAGTGAGTATAATCAGGTTAATGGTCTGAGTAAAGACACCCAATTGTCTTAGGACACTGATTATGCTCTGACACTGAAAACCATCTCCAGGGTTCCCAGTCTACAAGCTGAGGAGCATTTGATCTCTCCTAATAATCTCCAATTTTTCCAGTTTGTGTCTTGTTCACATATAGTTGAATACAGGGTTTCTCCCCCACTAGACTGTGAATTCCTTAAGGGCCAGCACGAATTTTTAGCTTTTCTTTGCTATTTTTTTTTGGAGAGGGTAAGGCAGGGAGAGCAATTGGGGTTAAATAACTTGCCTAAGGTCACATATCTAGTAAGTGTGAAGTGTCTGAGGCTGGATTTGAACTCAGGTCCTCCTGACTTCGGGGCCTGTATTCTATTCACTGTGCCACCTATTTGCTCTTAGCCTTTCTTTGTATTCCCAGCACTTATCACAGTATCTGGCCCATAGTAGTCACTTAATAAATACTTTCTTGACTGCCATGTGGAAGAGGGATTAAACTTGTGTTCCATGGGTCTTGGAAGAATGAACTAGGAACAATGGCTGGAAATTGCCAAGAAACCATATCAGGCTTGATGTGAGGGGAATCCATCAGAGTTATTCAGAAGGAAACAGGTTCTACTTCATGGGAACTCTTCAAGAAAAATGTTGGATGACCCCTTGTTAAGTTTGTCATAGTTAGGAATTCTTTTTCAGGTAGGAATTGTAATAATTCACCACCATACTCCCTTCCGATTTTGAAATTCTGGGATTTGCTTCTATACGACAAAATATCACAGTCGTCCATTGGAGAGGTCTGAAACAATATGCTATAATGAGTGTAAGGGGGAAAGGTTGTGAATGACCAGAGATCTCATGACAAGGATTAAAGAAGGGATTTAAAGGTTATCTCACTTCTACCTGCTTTTTGTGGCCATATTTAAGGATATTGAGCTCCCCACAAGGTTTCCCAAGTCCTAGCTCATCTTTAATGAGAAGGCTTTGGGACATGTATCGCTATATTCTTTCCAGCCTTACTAATTCAGTTCAATTCATTCCAATTCAACAAACACTAACTATATGAAAGTCATTATACTAGGCTCTACAATTTCAAAGGCAAAAACAAAATAATCTCTGGGCTCAAGGATGTTATATTTTAAAAATTGCTTTTATTTTTAATTTATGGAATGAAACTAACATTTTCATAATATAGTATAATAAAAAATGATTGCACATGAATGCAAATCTATTATGTACGACTTGCTATTCCTTTTAAATATATAATAAAGTTATCATATAAATCTATTTTTTCCTTTTTTCCCTCTCCCTTTCTATAGATGGCTACCATTAGACACAAATATGTGTGTATATACACACACATGTATGTATGTACATAGGTATGTATGTAAAATAACTATACATCTGTTTATCAGTTCTTTCTCTGAATGTAAATATAGTCTTCCTTCATAGGTCCTTCATAGTTAATTTGGGTACTTATAATAGTCATAATGACTATTTACTCAAAATTCTTCTTAAAATAATATTACTATTATTATACACAAGGATGTTGCATTTTGTTAGATTCATTTTTCAAGAGACATGCATACTTTTTTCCATGATACCCAGTTTTCAGTTATGTCTCTAGACCCAGCCCATTCTCTATACTCTGCTTCCAGACACCTCTAAAAGTTGCCAAGGCTTACCAGTGTTGAATCAAGATAACCTCATTTATTCCTACAATATCCCATAGCAACCCAGAGGTAGAACTCCAAAAGAACTCAGAGTTTTTGATGGGTCAGTTCCATTCTGTCTATGAATTTTTATTGCTATGGGATCTCTCAGTCCTGGCTTTTATTCTCGATTACTGTTCCCTAATCTTTGCTTTTCCCGTAAGTCAGACATTTAATTCTGTTTTTCATGTTTTTAACTCTTTTTAAAAATTCTTAACATCATTTCTTCTAGGAATTCTAAATAATCTTATGGACAAAATCTACTTTTCTTTGGGGTTTTTACTGTAAGTATTTGGAGAGCTGCTTTTTTTTTTCCAAGTTTGTATCTTGGACATCACTGACATTGTAATATATCTCTATTTTGTGTTGGTTACTGATTATTTTCATACAACTGAATTTTGTGTTAGAGCACAGCTCTGTATACTTCAGATAGAGCTGTCATGACCTTGAATGGTCTTGAACTTTCTTATCTGGGGTCCTGATACTGTGTTCTTCAGGCATTGAATGCCATGGTCTTCCCATCACAAAGAAGTGGCTTAAACTGAGGATCTACAAGCTTTCAGCGGGCCCTATATGGTTAAGTCTGTTTACTGTCCTCCTGATCTTTCAAGGCACCAGCACCAGTTTGTGTTTGAAAAACACAACTGGAAGCTTTCTCTTTGGAGACATTCCAAGAGACAGTAGTCAGCCCCAACCTTGATAACAAGTCAGAAGTCTCACCAAGATCAGAGCTACTATGCTGTTCACCTAGCACTGTTGTAGACCAGAGCATGAGTCCGTGAGCCACTCTCAAGGAAGATGGTATGGCTGGTACATTTATTTTCACAGTCCTTGGGGCTAAGTCTAAGATCATGGTCCTGTGCTGATAGCTTCATCCTGAGGATGAATCCTCAATCATTTCTGGGCTACCTCCTATTCTTGGCTTAGTTTGGAGTTCTGGGGCATGAATTCAGAATATGGACACACTCTTATTGAGCAGTTCATTCCGGGCTCACCTGCCTGTGGGTCAAATTTCTGTCACTAAAATGTTAACAATGCCCACCTCACAGAGTTGTTAGGAGAAAGAAGTGAGATAAGATAGGCATGGTTATGGTTAAGTCATTTCAGTCATGTCTAACTCTTCACAACATCATTTTGGATTTTTTTTCAAAGACACTGGAATGGTTTGCAATTTCTTTCCCCAGCTCATTTGACAGATGAAGAACTGGGGCAAAAAGGGTTAAGTGACTTGCTCAGGTCACACAACTAATAAGTATCTGAGACCAGATTTGAACTCAGGAAGCTCAATCTTCCTGACTCTAAGTCCAGTACTCTGCCCACTGCATCACTTAGCTGCCTAAAATGTGGGAATTAAGAAGCTAGCTGTTATTGTTGTTCAGTCGTTTTTTAGTTTTATCCATCTTCATGACCCTATTTGGGATTTTCTTGGCAAAGTTATTGCAATAGGTTGCCATTTCCTTTTCTAGCTCATTTTACAGCTGAGGAAAATGAGGCAAACAGGGTTAAGTGACTTATCTAGGGTCACACAAATAGTAAGTGTCTGAAGTTAAATTTGAACTCAGGAAGATGAATCTTCCTGACTTCCAGCCCAGCATTCTATCCAGTACAGTGTTTTGCAAATGTTAAAGTGCTATATAAACGCTAGACATTATTATTATATAGGTATGTGTGTGTGTGTGTGTGTGTGTGTATACACATATGTGTGTGTGTATACACTCAAACATATATACTCAAATACAAGGGATCTGAGGGGTGTAGGAGAAGAAGGCCCTATCAGTTTGTGTGTACGTGTCAGGGCTGGGGCGGGAGGGGGGAGGGGAGGGCGGTGTCAGGAAAGGCTGGTCCTATCATGAGAGCACCATATTTCAGCTTAGCCTTGTAAGTATTAGGTTAACTTTCCCCATGTTTTTCACACAACCAAATAATTTCTGGGCTCTATAATTTATTATCCTTAATCTTGTTGATATCCCTTTGAAAAAAATAAAGCCAGAACTAAAAATCCTATCCCAGATGTGATCTGACAAGGACTTTTCATGTAATAGCACAAGAATAACATTGGTTCGACTTTACCTTTATGGGACTGCTGAACTATTTATTTGTCTAGATTTTTTAGTATCAGCTAATTTATGTTTATTTGGTCAAATGGGTGGTGCCTTGATTTTAATAGCTTGTTTAAGGATGATAATGTTAATGGTGTTAACAGTGAAAAGAGTTTTGGATTTGGAATCAGAGGACTTGAGATTGAATCCTTAGGAACAAATGAGATTAGCCAGTGAAATAGTATAGAGCGAGAAGAGAATAGGGCCCGATACAGAATCCTGAGAGAGACCTATGGCTAGAGGGCACAACTGGGAAGAGGATTCAATAAAAGAGTCAGAGAAGGAGCAGTCAGATAGTCAGGAGGAAAGCCAGAAGAGGGTGGTGCCCCCAAAAACCTAGAGAAAAGAGAGTACAAAAGAGAAGAATTTGATCAATAGTGTCAAAAGCTGCAGACAATTCAAAGAGAATGAGGATAGAGAAAAGGCTATTGGATTTGGAAGTAAGAAATTCTTAGTAACTTTGGGAGAGAACAGTTTTGGTGGAATTATTCGGTAGTCAAAAGTCAGATTGTAAAGGATTTAAGAAGCGAATGAGAGAAAAATGGAGGCTCCTGTAGATGGCCTTTTCAAGGAGTTTAGCTGCAAAAGGCAGAAGAAATATAGGGAGAATAAAAGGATCAAGTAATTTTTTTTTTCAGAATGTAAACACGGGACTATACATAGGCAGAGAGGAATGAGCCAGTAAACAGGGAGATACTGAAAGTAAGTGAAAGAGTAAGGATGGCAGAAGAATCAATTTGTTGGAAGATAAGGGATAGAAGGGTATCACTTGAAGAAGCAGAGGTCAGCCTTGGTAAGGACTCATGAGAAACATGAGTGAAGGAGAAGAAAATGGCAGAAAGCATCTGAAAGACAGGAGATGAAGAAGAGAGGAGAAGAGGGAGCTCACAACTAATGGCTTCATTTTTTTTTCATGTAAGATACATGGCAAGTTTCTCTACTGAAAGAGTGGGGGAAAGGGAGTTATAGGAATTGTAGAGAATGGGATAGTGAATTGATAAAGGAGGTAAAGCAGGATTTCCCAGCAGCAACGGGGGCTCAGTTTTGGTTTTGTAACATAAATTTGTAGTGGATCCAGTCTGAACAATTGTGTGATTTTCTCCATTTTCAGTCAGCATCATGTGTGCTTCAGTTTCCTCCTCTGTATAATGAAATATATAGATTAGATAGATGATTTCTAAAGTTCTGTCCATGTCTAAATACTATTATTTCTTTGCTCAAAAGATTATGATTACTTTTTTACCCATTATCTTCCCTTAGAGACAAAATACAATTTAAGTATAATCCTAGTATTTTGATCTAGAAGGAATATTATAGAGCTCTTTATCCCAAAATGGTTCCCTCTAGTCCTGGGTTCTTAACATTTTTTTGTGTCATAGAGCCCTCTTAAAATATTTTTAAATGCCTAAAATAAAAAATCCTAGGATTACAAAGAAAGCCAAAGGTTAGTGAAAATGAGGACAAAATTTTTCCCCATCTAATTTCATGAATCTTCTGAAATGTGTCCATGGATAGTATGGGGATCTGTGGAACACCGTTTTTTAGGCGAGCTAGTAATATTTAACAACCAACTCCTCCCCCCCAAAAATGTACACACGATATACTTTTAGGTTTAATGTTGATATTGATATTTCTCCATCCTTTTCTTATGTCTCATTCTAGACAATTAACAAAAAAACAATAAATTAAGGCCTGATTTGTAGCACTTGCCAGTTTCAGATGTGTGAAAACATATAACATTTTTTTTTTCTCAAGAGTTGGAGGATGGACTCACTACAGCACACCCTTAAAGTTGAGGAAACTGAGTTCCAGACCAGGAAAATATTGGTTATAAGATGAATAAACATAGAAAATGCTTATCAGTTTGGAATCTTCCCAGTTCTGGGGTTCTTACAGCTCTGGGACAGAGATTCTGATGCTATACAACTACACATCCTGATGTGATTCAACTGAGGAAAGTTATAGATTGCATCAATTGTAGCCATGTTTCCAGCTGACCTATAAATAGCAGGACTAATGCTAGACAGGAAAATTGCATAGACAGGTATAATGGAAAGAGCTTTGGATTTGGCTTCTAGGAACACTCATTATCTTTTAGACTTAATGAAAGTCCCTTAAATTACTGAACCTCAGTTTCCTCATTTGTTGAATGAAAGAGTTGAATTAGATGGTTCTGAAATCCCTTCTATCTAATGTTATATTCCCAAATTTTGAAGTTTTAAGTAATGTGAACTAAGTTGTATGACTTCTTTAAACCTGAGTCTCCTCGTCTCTAATACAGTTGTCCTACTTACCTCAAAGATTCCTTGTGACAAAAGCAAGTTTAAATCATAAAACATTCTACAATAATAGTGAGGTGATAAATTCATGGAAAAATAATGACAGATAACAGAAGTACTAATATACTAATCAGATGTCAACCTCTACATAATTCCAGCATGCCTTTACAAAGTGAGATTATGTCAGCTGTTTAAGTTGAAAGGGGAGCTGGTCATTGGTGAGGCAAAGACTGACCTCTAGAGTGGATGTGTCCAAAATGTGGCTGGGAATTGCTGGGCAGTGCAATTAAATGTAACTGGGCAATATTTAATAAAATAACTAAAAATATGATAGAACATAGATAATGTTAATATGTAGTTTCCTAAATCAATGTGCAGTCCACAAGGATCTTTATGTATACTTTAGTAGCTCCAAATTTCTATTTCAGTTTGACACCACTTCTCTAGAGAATAAAGAAGAAATCTAGGTCCCCATAACATCCAGAAGATACCTAGAGCTACAGAAGGGGAAGCCTTGAATTTGGAAAAGCATATGTGAGCAGAGACAGTCAACATGAGATAGCTAGGTAGCCCAAGAGTCAGTAATAAGGAAGACCTGAATTCAAATCCAACATCAAATACACACTAGCTATATATGATCACTGGGCAACTCAACTGCTGACTGCCTCAGTTTCCTCAACTCTATAATGGGAATAATAATAGGACCTGAATTCCAGGGTTATTGTGAATGTTAAATGAGATAATACTGGCAAAGTTCTTGGCAAATCTTCATGCAATATATAAATCCTAGACATTATTAGTCGGTAGCAAGATTCCAAGAGCAATGCTGTGAAGGCTAGTTGCCATAGATGTAGTATTGCTTGCTAAGTCCACCCCTCCCGTCATCATACCACCACCACAACATATCCAAGGTGTTATTTCAGTAATTCTTTCTTTCCTTTTTCATCTTGCAATTCTTCATGGGCTCCTTCCAGATCTACATGGCTTCTCTAGTCCTCTCCTCCAGTATGGCCAATGTCCAACCAGACAATGATCAACTATCCTTCTGGTTCAATCTGAGTACTTTTTTTCATGTTAGATGAAGGGATGACAGATAGCAATCCTAATCTTTGCACTTCAATAGCGTATTAATAACTCTGTCATTTGTCCCATAGTTTTGCGATTATGTCTACAAACTATTGGATCCTACTGTTTTGTGACTGTCTCTGGGTAGCAGGGAGGAGTCATGGAGTTCGTCTAACTGGATCAGATTCTGAGGGTGATGGCCAATGATACAACACTGTTTCAAATTAGTCTGGAGAGGCTTGAGTCCGAGTAATTCTGAAGCACTGTCTCTGACAGCTATTAAGACCTACTAGAGAAAAGACAGTCTTTCACATACTCACACTGACATCCAAAAGACTTAACAGTCTGTAGTCAGAAAATGTTACAATTCCTTGCACAGAGAAGGCTCTTAGAGGTTGCAAGAGAAGTGACAAATAGGAGAATTTGGAAAATAGACCATTTACGTATAACTTGGGAAGCTGTTTTTTCCCCATTTGCTTTAGCACAATTAATAGAAAACGTGTTACCTTGTTACTTCAAAGAAAGCAAACTCCGCGCCATTGTTACTGTTCCTAGGGAAGATGGTTATTATGTTAAATAGATAATTAAGCTGTAGCTTCACTTCCAGAGATTCAAATACTGTATCAGTTCTGTGGAGACAAGTTATTCCTTGGGAGGAACAATTATACCACCACCAACAGCCAAAGAGGGTCTGATGGTCACAGCTAGTTGACAGCTGAAACAAATGGTCTCAGTATCTAAATACATCTGTTACATCTCAGCTTAAGCTAACCATCCATCAAAGTGTGACTGAAAGGGGTCCATATCCTCAAAGAGCTGTTTTCAACATCTTGGAGCCCAGCTGTCTCTCTCAACTCTGCAATCCTTATAAAGTCTGGATGCTGAAGACCTTGGCATCAAGTTCTACCCAACAAGTTTTGTGTTTGCTTTCATCTGGGATCTGACCAAATATAATTAGCAAATTAAATAGGTTATGGCCTATGATTTTGCCAACACACATGTTTTATATAAGTTTGGTTTTTTTTTAATGTACATGAATTTGGCATAGATTAGCCCCTCAGGGTATTAATGGTTTGGGTCAAATACCCCTTATACTCATCATAGGCTAAATCTCTAGACCATATTTTCTAAAGCAACTGGACTGTGACTGAAGGCTTCTGCATTCAATTGCTTTCACAGAAAGGAGAATGGGGAATATTTCACCATTTGTAGCTCTTGGCCAACTCTGAATATCAGGCTTGGGATGTATGTTATTTCTGACCTTAATAGAAGATCCACTGCATAGATACAGGGCACAGGCCAAGGAGAGGAACTTCTTCATGAATGATTTTGTGGCCTTATGACCACTGGTTGCCTTGTATTGTAGTGATTTGTTTGCAGTTCTTACCTTCCTGATTAGACTATAGTCACCTAGAAAGCAGTACCCATGTTTTATTTCTGTGTGTGTGTGTGTGTGTGTGTGTGTGTGTGTGAGTGTGTGTGTGTGTGTGTGTGTGTGTGTGTGTTTGTAATGCAATGCAGTACTCAAAATAAGAGAAGGAGGCTCCACTTTCCTAATCTGTAAAAGAAAGGAGTAGAATTAAATAATCTCTAAGGACATTCCGCAGTTCAAAATCTTTTGATTCCCATATAGACTTATGAAAATGTTTTTTTTCCTCCTCTGCACTACACAGCCACTTGCTATAACAGCCGTTAGATAGTAACTTATGTTAAATTTTACCACTTAGGGGTCATGCTACTTTTCTTAAACAAAACAAAACAAAACAAAAACTGGTACCCAAACTCACTTGGGAGTGTAAGAAGCAGAGAACATAGAGTGATAGAACAAATAATAGTTAAAATGGAGGAATAAGTGGATCAAGGTGTCCACATGGATAAGAAATGAAATTTTTATATTTGTAAAAGCAAAACAAAACAAAAACTTTAGACAAGTTAAGATAAGCAGTAAATTTTGAATGTTGAATAATGAGCTTTCCCGATGTTTATGGAAGGAAGGAAGGAAGATAAGAAGATAGAAAGGAAGGAAGGAAAATAGGAAGATAGAAAGGAAGGAAGGATAATAGGAAGATAGAAAGGAAGGAAGGAAGATAGAAGACAGGAAGATCGGAAGATAGGAGGATAGGAAGATAGGAAGATAGGAGGATAGGAAGATAGGAAGGAAGGAAGATAGGAAGATAGGAAGGAAGGAAGATAGGAAGATAGGAAGGAAGGAAGATAGGAAGATAGGAAGGAAGGAAGTAAAAAAGATAAGAAAGAAGGAGGGAAGATAGGAAGGAAGGAAGATAGGAAGGAAGGAAGGAAAGAAGATAAGAAGGAAGGAAGGAAGATAGGAAGATTTGTACTAGGTCCTATTATCTTTAGCACATTTTATCAAGGAGATGACACTACAGAGTAAGAGTTAACACACTAGGGTGATAAATTCAAGATTCATAAAGTTCTGGGCCAGCTAGAACACTGCTTCAAATTGAATAATATGAAAAATCAAAATGTGTTAAGTGTAAAATCATATCCTTGAGTTTCAAAAGGAAATTGACTTCACAAGTTCAAGATGGACAAGCAACGTTAGATGGCAATTAAAAAAAAGTCTAAGGGTTTTAATGGAGTGCAATCTCATTATGAGTCAGTATGGTATGCTAGCCTAGGAAAATAATGTAACTTTAGGTGGCGTTAAGTAAGACAAAACCTTTAGGGATGGTGCAGCAATAGTCCTGTTGTGCTCTGCCCTTGACAGACCATATATCCAGGTTATTGAGTTTAATTTGGTGAACTTTCTTTTGGGAAAGATAATGATAAGATAGAGAGTACCCAGAGGAAAGCAACCAAGACGTTGAAGTCTCAAGTTCATATCATAAGGTCAAATGAGCATAAAATGCTTTAGCCTAGAGAAGAAAAGACTTAGAAGAGAGATGAAAGCTATCTTTAAATATTTGAAAGGCTATTATGTGTAAGAGGGACTAGGTATGTTCTGCTTGGCCCCAGAGGATAGAACAAAGAGGAAAGCAGAAGGTGCAAGGTGGTAAATTATATTTGATAAAGGGTAAACCATACACAAGCACAACATATATATGATATATACCTGTAATATGCATATATGGATATATATAAATAATGGATATGTATATATACATATATAATACACACATGTATATTTACACACATAAATTGAATACATCACATATATACATATATATATGTATATATATATATATATATATATAAAACAGAAATACATAGATATAGGTATAGATGATAAAGATAGATGACAAAAAAAATTCCTACCCTGGAGTCAAATGCACTATCTTGTTTTGTTGCCCATCACTGGATAATTTCATGATCACTGGCCAGCTATGGTGCAGAGGGAACTCTTCCAAGATGGTCAGTGAGTACCATTCTAAATCTGAAATTCTATGATTCTGTGAATGACAAATGTCCCATGACCATGTACTTCCAAAGCTGACAGGCATACTCTGATCACCTGTCTGTAGGTCCCAAGTGGGTTTCTTCATCTACATGTGCAGGTGTTATCCTCTTACAGGACCTCTGAGAGAGAGAGAGACAAAGAGACAGAGAGAGAGACAGAGAGAGAGAAGCTCCTATTCACTGTAGCATGATACAGCCTAGCAACAGAACACAGTGCTGCACATTCACACAAGAGAAAGAAAACTGTGCTTCTTAGAGGATACATGTTTCCCAGAAGAATGGGAAAAAAAATCAAACAATAAATGAGTAGACTCCCCCTCCCTTTTTTTGTACTTTCATTCGCCTCTATTTCCATGGTGCCGATGTTCTTTTTCTGATTCCTTTTTTTTTTTTGCTCTGTTCGATTCAAATCTACATTACAAGATGTTCTCTGATTACAATCTAAAAAAGCTATACATTTGGGATATCTAGAGTAAGTGGGATGTTTGATGATCCTCTATAGTTAAATTTAATCCCATTTTATTTCTGCAAGTATGTTAGGTACTTGACTCAATCCACATCAGTGAATTTTCTAGTCCTATGTTCATAAAGAGCAGGAGTAATTTCATGTATCTATTATAGTGGTCTCCAAAGTGATAGCAGTCTGTGGCATAACCTGAAGGAATGATTGGAAAATGATGAGTCACATCCAATAAGTAGTCTGCAACTTGTTTGCAACACAATCATACCTATCCTTCACCCATTATAGCCCCAAACCCCCCCACTTTAATTCCTCCCATATTGCTCAGGCTCCTAATGTGTCCCAGGTGTTGGCTCCTCAGGGCAGCTGTAACCTAAAAAGTACCATGGGTACCCATAGCAGAAACTTCACAGATGTAGTTGGGCAAACTCCATCTCACCTACTCATCATACTTGTTCCCCTCTAGACCACCTTGGGAAATGGAGTGTGTGCTCATTTTTATTTGTTCTTTTATTTCCTCACAGGGATGTATTATCTTTTTTTTTTTAATTTATTTTAGTTTGCATCATTCATTTCCACAAGATTTTGAGTTACATATTTTCCTCCCCTCTTTCCCCCACCCACATCACCCCAAAACAGCCATCCCAGTGTGTCCCCCCTCCCCCAGTCTATTCTCTCCTGTGTCACTTTTTGGTAGGGCAGGATGGATCTCCCAACTGCAGTGCCTGTGTATCTCATGTTCCAGTTGGATGTAGTCAATAATAATAATAATAAT
>JAQQSU010010969.1:0-12292 GCA_028627135.1 Pseudochirops cupreus | reverse complement strand
AAGCTAGAAGCATTTCCAATAAGATCAAGGGTGAAACAAGGATGTCCACTATCACCTCTCTTATTCAATTTGACACTAGAAATGTTAGCAGTAGCAATAAGAGAAAAAAAAGAAATCAAAGGACTCAAATTAGGCAAAGAAGAGACTAAGCTATCACTCTTTGCAGATGATATGATGATATACTTAGAGAATCCTAGAGAATCAAGTAAAAAACTACTTGAGATACTGAATAAATTTGGCAAAGTTGCAGGATATAAAATAAACCCACATAAATCCTCAGCATTCCTATATATTTCTAATGAAGTCCAACAGCAAGAAATAGAAAGAGAAATTCCATTTAAAGTTACTGTAGACAATATAAAATATTTGGGAATCTACCTGCCAAAACAAACCCAGGACCTATATGAACACAATTATAAAACACTTTTCACAGAATTAAAATCCGATTTAACTAACTGGAAAAACATCAGTTGCCTGTGGCTAGGTCGAGCTAATATAATAAAAATGACAATTTTCCCTAAATTAAATTACATATTTAGTACCATGCCAATCAATCTACCAAAAAATTACTTTAGAGAACTAGAAAAGATAGTAACAAAATTCATTTGGAAGAACAAAAGATCCAGAATATCAAGGGAATTAATGAAAAGAAATGCTAGGGAAGGTGGCCTACCCATGCCAGATTTTAATCTGTATTATAAAGCAGCAGTCATCAAAACTACTTGGTACTGGCTGAGGAACAGAGTAGTGGATCAATGGGATAGATTGGGTACACGAGACTTAGAAGTCAATAACTATAGTAATCTACTGTTTGATAAACCCAAAGATCCCAGTTTTGGGGATAAGAACTCACTATTTGACAAAAACTGCTGGGAAAATTGGAATGGCAGTTGACAAAGGTATTTGGCAGAAACTGGGCATAGACCAATATCTAACACCATATACCAAAATCAAGTTGAAATGGGTGCACGACCTAGGTATAAAGGCTGATACTGTAAGCAATCTGGGAGAGCAAGGAATAGTTTACCTGTCAGATTTGTGGAGAAAGGAAGATTTTGTGATGAAACCAGAGGTAGAGAGCATTATAAACGCAAAATGGATAATTTTGATTACATTAAATTGAAAAGTTTCTGTACAAATAAAGCCAATGTAACCAAGATTAAGAGGGAAGTGGAAAATTGGGAAAGAATATTTACAACCAATGCCTCTGACAAAGGCCTCATTTCTAAAATATACAAAGAATTGAGTCAAATCTATAAGAATACAAGTCATTCCCCAACTGATAAATGGTCAAAGAATTTGAACAGGCAGTTTTCAGAGGATGAAATTAAAGAGATCTATAAGCATATGAAAAAATGCTCTAAATCACTATTGATTAGAGCAATGCAAATAAAAACAACTCTGAGGTACCACATCTCACCAGCCAGATTGGCTAAAATGATAAAACAGGAAAATGATAAATAGTGGAGAGGATGTGGAAAAATTGGAACACTAATGCATTGTTGCTGGAGTTGTGAACTGATCCAACCATTCTGGAGAATAATCTGGAATAATGCCCAAAGGGCTACAAATAAGTGCATACCCTTTGACCCAGCAATACCACTTCTAGGGTTATATCCCAAAGAGATCATAGAAGTGGGAGGAAGACCCATATGTACAAAAATATTTATAGCAGCTCTTTTTGTGGTGGCAAGGAATTGGAAATCAAGGGGATGCCCATCAGTTGGGGAATGGCTGGAACAAGTTGTGGTATATGAATGTAATGGAATACTACTGTGCTATAAGAAATGAGAAGCAGGTGGACTTCATAACAACCTGGAGAGACTTATATAAGCTCATGTTGAGTGAGAAGAGCAGAACCAGGAAAAATTTGTACACAATTACAGACACAGGGTATGTGTGATGATTAACCTTGATAGAGTGGACTCCTCTCAGCAGTGTAAGGTCATAAGACAACTCCAAAAGACTCATGATGGAAAGAGATGCCCACATCCAGAGAAAGAGTCACAGAGTCTGAATGCAGATTGAAGCAAACTCCTTGCTCTCTTTCTTTTTCTTGTTTTGTTTTTTTTTTCCTCTTTTCCATTGGTTATAATCCTTCTTTACAACCTGACTAATGTTTAATGTGAAGGTATTTGTAGATCTTATATCTGACTGCATGCTGCCATGCGCTGGGGTGGGGGAGGAAAGAAAGGGGGAGAAAATTTGAAACTCAAGGGATTGTGGAACTGAATGTTGTAAACTAAAAGTAAATAAACAAATTAATTACTAAAAAAATAAAAATTGAAAAAAATGTGAGGCCCAGAACTGAACACAATATTCTAGATGTGGTTTGACACAAGAAGAGTACACCAGAATCATCACCTCCCTTATTCTTGAGACTACTCATCTTTCAACAGGTTAGATTGTTTTGAGGGCGGGTTGTTTGCTTATTCAGTTTTTTGGCTGCCCTATTACACTATTGACTCATATGGAGTTTGCAAACCAATGAAAATCTCTAGATCTGTTTTATTGGAAACTGTTGTCTATATACAGCTTCCCCAGGCTATACTTATGAAGTTGACCTTTTTGAACATGAGTATAGAATTTTATATTTATCTCTATTATATTTAATCTTATTAGATTAAACCAGTTATTACGGTCTGTTGGGATATTCAGGGAATTGTAACTGCCATAAAACTTGCTAATTACCTCCCACATTTATACCATATGCAATCTGATGCTTACTGAATTTATATTTTTATCAACTCATTAATAAAAATGCTCAACAACACAGGGCCAAGCACACATTCCTGGAGGCCTCCATTAGAGACCTTTTCCTAACTTGACATTGACTCATTAATTACTATTTTTTGGGTGTAGTCATTTAACAAATTCAAATCCATCGGCAACTCTATGATCTTATAGTCCTCTGCTCTCATTCATGTCCACGGGGGGGATAAATAAAAGTACAGCTTTCTGTGAATCTTCCAGTCTAGTTGTTGTTCAGTCATTTTCAGTCACGTCCCACTCTTCATGACCCCATTTGGGGTTTTCTTGGCAGATACTAGAGTGGTTTGCCATTTCCTTCTCCAGCTCATTTTATAGATGAGGAAACTGAGGCAAACAGCGTTAAGTGACTTGCCCAGGTTCACACAGCTACTCAGTATCTGAGGTCGGATTTCTACTCAGAAAGATGAGTCTTCCTGATTCTAGACCAGGTGCTCCGTGCACTATATGACCTAGCCTCCCCACCAGTCTAATAATCCCGGTGAAAAAACAAAATAAAGTTCATTTGGGTATGATCTGCTCTTGCTAAAGACATGCTGATTCTTTGAAATCAGTTTCCTTTTCTACACGTTCAGTAACCAGTTCTTGGATAATACGTTCTAAAATTTTGCCATGAATCATAGCCAAGCTCACTAACCTTTGGTTTACAGAACCCGTTCTCTTCTCTAATTTGTTCCTTGGAATGAATATCTGCTCTTCTTCATTCCTACAGCACATTTCCTGTTCTACAAGTACTTAGAAAGATCCCTGGCAGTGACTCAGCAATTGCATCAGCCGGTGCTTTCAGTACCCTGTAACACAGTTTCTTCAGTCTGATGACTTGAACTTTGTCAAGGACAAACAAATACTTTCTCCCTAATTCAGTTAGTACCCAATAATCTTTTACTGAGCATCTAGTAGGTTCAATACACTTTGCTAGGAACAGGAAATACTGAGACAGAAAATTACACTGGAGGGAGAAGAGATTATGTGTTGATAACACTTAAGTAACACCACCAGTGAACAAACTCTCTTCTTTCCTCTTGCTGTCTCCCTGCCTGAAATGCTCTCCTTCCTCATCCCACCTTCCACAGGGAGCCTTTCCCAGCCTCTCTCAATTCTGAAAGGCACTAGCCTTTCCTCTGCTGATTGCTTCCTATTTATCCTGTAATATAGCCCATTTACTCACGTTTGCTGGCATATTGTCATTGTCTTTTCCATTACATTATGAACTCTGAGGGCAAGGGCTCGTTTTTGTTTTTGTTTTTTGTTTTTCTTAGCATCCCCAGGCCTTGGCATGACACTTAGTAGACGCTTAATAATAATTATTGACTGTCTGACTGACTACTTTCTTGGGCTTCAACACTCTTTTTTCATTTTTGCCCTATCCTTTCTAGTGTGGAGGTAAACTTAGTTTTCCTTTGCAGAGATAACCAAAGCAAGCTAGGGGTTGAGTAACTAAGCCTTCTTTCCCTCCTGTTATCATTTCCCCATCATTAAACCCATTCCCCTTGAGCAGTGATGTTGTCTTTCTTTGCTTCCTCCTCTTTTCTCCAATCTAGTTTAAAAAATAACTATTTTTTATTGTCCTTAGCATTCCTTCCCAGCCTCAGCTCATTCTGAGCTTTCTCTCTCTTCAAATGATTCTCCGAGGACTGGGCTCTGCTTCCCTATTCATACTCCCAGGTCCTGCCTGTGCTTCCATCTTCTATATATATGTCTTTTAAGGTTGGGTGTTGCTCCTTCCAGAGTCATATTCCAGCCATGAGTCCCATCTTACCAGGTCTCAGCTATCCCTATGGGGTCATAATTGACTCCTTCATTTCTCTGGTTCATCCTGCATGCTCCCCGCACTTACTAATACTAACAACAACAACAGTTAGCACTTCTATAGTACCTTAAGGTTTACACCTTATATACAGGGTGTCCCTAAAGTCTGGACACATGGGACATCTCATTAACTATGCATATTTTCAAGAAATGAAATGAAATTTTCAACACTTTATTTAATTAGCATAAATTTTAGCCATGACAATTTCATATAGGATAAAAGTTTTCATTAATTACTGGGAACTCTTTTCAACATTAATGAGATTAATTTAATTTAATCAATTAATGATATTTCCTATGTGTCTCCTATGTCTTCCTTTGAAATCTCATTTATGCTAATTGAATAAAATATTGTTGAAAATTTCATTCATTTCATTTCTTGAAAATATGCATAGTTAATGAAATTTCCTATGTGTCCAGACTTTAAGGACACCCTGTACATCATCACATTTATTCCTCACAATAGTCCTGAAAAGTAGTTGCTATTACAACCCCCGTTTTACAGGTGAAAAGAGTGAGGCTGAGAGGTAAAGTGACTTGACATTGGTTACATAGCTAGTAACTGGCAGATCTCCCTAACTCCAGGTCCAGAACTAGATCCCCTGCACCACTTACCATTCATACAACCCGTAGGCTTTATTTTTGGATGAACTTCCTGGATATCATCCCTTGTGAATTCCTGGTTTTCTTTTCTGAATTTTTCTTCTATTGTCCTTGTTATTCTCTGCCATGGAACCTAAGTTCCTTGAGGGCAAAGACTGTTCTGGTTTTTGTACTCAACTTTCTGTACTCAACTCATAGCTTGCTTCTGTTATCTCTGCAAAGAAGAACTACATCTGTACTCAAAAGGACAGAAAAAAGTTGCTAGTAGGGAGTAGAGACCCAAGATAAATAGTCAAGGGAGTAGCCAATATTTATTAATCTTCTACTGTATACTAGTCATTATCAGTGCCTGGTACAACATGGGTGTTTAATAAGCGCTTTCTGATTGATTATGTTATAATCTTGGAGGATTATTCATTCTAATCCAATTCACGAAAGATTTCTTAAATGCCTAATATGTGCTAGACACTGGGGATTAAAAAAACAAACAAAAAAGAAAAACAGCTTCTGCCTTCAATAAACTTACATTCTACTGGAGGGTTTCACCATGTAAACAAAATGCACAATCATTTGGGAAAGAAGAGGGAACACCCCTTGCCCCCACTTAATAGTATTTTATTTTTCCAATTACATATATAGTTTTCAACAATTCACTTTGATAAGATTTTGAGTTCCAAATTTTTTCCTCCATCCCCTCACTCTTCCCTAAGATAGCAAACAATCTGATATAGGTTATATATGTACAATCATATTAAACATATTTCTACGTTAGTCACGTTATGAAAGAAGAATCAGAACAAAAGGGAAAAACCACAAGAAAGAAAAAAAAGAAAATAGTATGCTTTGATTTCATTCAGATTCTATAGTGCTTTCTCTGGATGTGGATAGCATTTTCCATCACGAGTCTTCTGGAATTGTCTTAGGTCATTGTATTGCAGAGAAGAGTTAAGTCTATCAAAGTCAGTAATCACCCAATGTTGTTGGTACTGTGTATAATGTTCTCCTGGTTCTGCTCATAAGCTTCACTCAGTTCATGTAAGTCTTTCCAGGTTTTTTGAAAATCTACCTACTCATCATTTCTTATAGCACAATAGTATTCCATTACATTCATATACCACAACTTGTTCAACCATTCCCCAGTTGATGGGCATCCCCTCCATTTTCAATTCTTTGCCACCACAAAAAGAGCTGCTATAAATATTTTCATATATGTGGGTCCTTTTCCCATTTTATGATCTCTTTCAGATACAAACCTAGTAGTGGCATTGCTGGACCAAAGGATATGTACAGTTTTATAGCCCTTTGGACATAGTTCCAAATTGCTCTCCAGAATGGTTGGATCAGTTCACAACTCCACCAATAGTGCATTAGTGTGAAGGAAATGTTTCTACTAAGAGATGACTCATGAGCTGGTATTCTAAGAGGTAGTTGTGGAAAAGTACATTCTACACATAGGGCACAGCCTGCAAAGACATGGCAGTGGGAAATGGAGTACTTGAGATGGGAACAGTAAGTAGGGCAATTTGGTGCATGTGAAAAGGAGTAATGCAATAAGACTGGAAAGGGAAGACTTAAGCAAAGGGCTTTAAATGACAAGGTAAAGAATTTGCATTTTATACTAGAAGATATAGGGAGCCATTAAAGTTTCTTGAGGAGGGAAGTGACATGGTGAGACTCAACTTTGGAAAACTTCTTTTGCTAGCTTCATAGAGGATGGATTAGGAAGGAGAGGTTGGAAGCTGGGAGTCCACTTAGGAGGCTGTTGCACTATTCTAGGTATGAGGTAATGAGGATTGAGATTTGGGCAGTGATTATTTGAATGGACAGAAAAGGAGACAGATGTGAGAGATATCATAGAGCTAAAACTGATAAGATTTGGCAGTTGATGAAATATAGGGCATGTAATGATGAGGGAAAATAGAGCTGAGAATGACTGTGGTTGTCATTTTTTAGTCATGTCCAGCTATTCATGACTCCATTTGGAGTTTTCTTTTTTTTTCTTTTTTGGAGGGGATAAGGCAGGGAAATTGGAGTTAAGTGACTTGCCCAAGGTCACACAGCTAGTAGGTATTAAGTGTCTGAGGCTAGATTTGAACTCAGGTCCTCCTGACTCCAGGGCCACTGCTCTATTCACTGTGCTACCTAGCCACCCCCATTTGGGGTTTTCATGGCAAAGACACTTGGAGTGGTTTGCCATTTCCTTCTCCAGCTCATTTAACAGATGAGGAAACTGAGGCAAAAAAGGTTAAGTGAGTTGACTGGGGTCACACAGATAATAAGTGTCTGAAGCCAGATTTGAACTCACAAAAATGAGTCTTTCTGACTTCAGACCTGGCATTCTATCCCTTGTGCCACCTAGCTGACTAGGAGTTAGTAAACCTAAGATATGGGAAGTATGGTGGTGTCCTTATCAGAAATATGGAAGTTAGGTGTAAGAATGGGATTGAGTTATAGGGAGAAGAAAATGAGGTACATTTTCAGCATGCTGAGTTTGAAGTGCTTATAGGACGTTCTGGTGGAAATGTCTAACAAATTGTTGGTGACATGGGACTCAAACTCAGGAGTGGATAACTGTAGAATAAATATTTTCTATCTCTCAGTCTCTTTCTCCATCTCTGTGATCTCTCTCTGGATTTGTCTCTTTCTCTCTGCGTCTTGATCTGGGAGTCCTCTGTATAGAGCTCCAGCTCTCAATTTATTATGATACTAAGATCTTCTGAACTCATGAGAGCTGATGAGACCATCTAGAGAAAAAAGAAGAGAGCCCAAGACAGAATTTTGGAGATGCCTACAATTGGGATGAGATACGATCCAGCAAAGAAACCCCAAAACAGCAACCAGAAAGAAAATCAGGAAAGACCGGCATCACAAAAACTGGGTTAGATGGGTAGCCTATGTCAGATTGCTTGCTATCTTGGGAAAGGAAAGGAGGGGAAGAAAAAAAAATAAAGGAGAGGAATCAAAATGTTATAAAAGTGAATGCTGAAAATTATCTTTACATGTAATTGGAAAAAAAATAAAATATTATTAAGTGGGGAAAAACTAGGTTAGGAGTCAGTATGAGAGAACCTCAGGAAGAATGTGAGGTCAGCTGTGTCACAATGCTGCAGGGAGATCCGGAAGGATGAGGAGTTGCCTTGCTGACATTCTTCTCTAGCCTGTGCTCCCTCTTCCCACTCCTCAGATTTTGTGCCCCCTCCATGAAGCCTTCCTGAATTCTTCCTCTCTGCCTCCTAATCCTTCCTTACTGCTTAGCCGATTGCATGGAACTAACTTGCCAAACATTCTCTTGATTTGTAATTAGTTTATATATGTAAAAACACAGAGTCCAGTGGAAACAACACTGGCTCTGCTGTTTGAAGAGGTGGGTTCAGATCCTGCCTCTATGTGACTTTGGCTATAACTTCCCTGCGCCTCAACTGTCTCCTTTGTAAAAAGGGGGTGGGGAGGTGGGGGTGATCTCGATCGCCTTCAAAGTTCCTTCTGGCTTTTGTCTGATCTTAGGATTCTGTCTTCTCTTCCCAAACACTCTTTGTCCTCCAGTGGTTTACATTATTGTATTTTAGGACCTGTAATTCTGGTAACTGTAGGAATTTCCCTTGAGTAACTCTCACCAACCAGTTTGTTACTTACGTAGTTACAAACTTATGTAGCTATGTAGAGACTCACAGGCAAAGTGACTAGCCTAGGACTGTTGGACTAAGTAATACCAGAGTCAGGATTCAAAACCACATCTTCCTTTTGCCCAGTCCAGCACAATATCCACTAGGCTATACATAGTTATAAGCCCAACAAAGCCTTGCACACAGTAGGTGCTCTGCAAATATTTGTTGTATGGATGCCTGCACCTTCGGAGGAACACAGAGGCATACAGTATGAAACAACATGGAATGCTGGGAAATTGCTTTTCACTGGTTTCCAAATACAGTAAAAGCTGGACTTAACCTGGCATGCCATTAGCTGTATCCATAAATTGACTCTTCTACATATATACAGTATAATATAGTATAATGATTGAGGATCAGATGTATAACCTGAGGTAGCAAAATCTGAGGTGCCTTCTGAATCAACTAAAGACAAAATGTGATTAAGTATATCTTATTGTGTTCTCTCTCAAAATTGACAAAGTAAGAACACACACATAAGTGTTATCTTCCAAATAACTAATTTTTTTTTCTTTTTGGAGAGGGGAAGGCAGGGCATTTGGGGTTAGATGACTTGCCCAAGGTCACATAGCTAGTAAGTGTCTGAGGCCATATTTGAACTCAGGTCCTCCTGACTCCAGGGCCGGTGCTCTATTTACTGTGCCACCTAGCTGCCCATATCTAAAATATTTGCATGATATAGTAGAAAGACCCCCAGACTGGTATCAGAAGACAAGGGTTCACATCTAATTTGTGCCACTGTATGACCTTGGAGGGGAGTTACTTCCTCTTTGGGCCTCAGTTTCCTCTCTGTAAAAGGAAAATATGAGACTAGAAGGGCTCTGAGGTCCTTTACAGCTTTAATAATCTAGGATGGCAGCTGGGTGGCATTAGGGATAGAGTGCTAGGCTTGAGGTCAGGAAGACCTAAGTTCAAATCCTGCTTCAGATACTTATTAGCTGTGTGACCCTGGATAAGTCATTTTTATCTCTCAGTCTCAGTTTCTTCATCTTTTCCAGCAATAAATCTATGATTTATATATGATGCTACTTTCCTTCTACATGGCAAAGTGACCTACTGACAGTGAAAAACTTCAGGATTCAAGACAAGAAGACTGTCAAGCGAAAGTATCCCTTCAACAAGAAGACTAGGGCTTATTGGCTTGGTAGGGTTTATATGTGGTTTAGCCTAAGGCTGGGGTGGGGACTGAGATACTGGAATATTTCTTGTAAAAATAATTGATTAAAAACAGTATTGAATAACAATTGCTTGAACTGACAGCAACTATTTCCATTTCACTGAATGAAATTCATAATGTCTTGGCCACTTTCATTTTCTCTAACATATAGTAATAATAATTCTCATTATAATCCATGAGGATTCTTTGTCCACTCACTCCCATTCATGTTTCCTTTTATGGTCTCACAGTGAAAGTCATCATGGGATAGTTGAGAGAGAGCTGACCTTGATAACAAAAAAAAAAAAAATCAGAGTTCTGGTCCCCCCTCTAACATATACTAGCTGTGTGACCCTGGGCAAATCACTTAATCTCACAATGATCGGGCAATTAATTCTCTGAAATTGTAGTTTGCAGAGAAGGGGCTGGCCTGTCTTGGTAGAGGGAAAGTTCATTACTGTGGTGGTGCCATTTTCTTTCATGTCCAACTCTTTTGTGACCCCTTTTGGGTTTTTCTTGGCAAAGAGACTGGAAGTGGTTTACCATTTCCTTCTCCAGCTCATTTTACAGATGAGGAAACTGAAGCAAATAAAGTGACTTGCCCAGGGTCACACAGCTAAGTGTCTGAGGTCAAATTTGAACTCAGGTCTTTTTGACTCTAGGCCTGGCATTCTATCTGCTGTGCCAGCTGCCTGCCCAGAGAGCTCCTTATACCAATAAAATCTCAAGTCCAGTTCTTATTGCTAAAGTTACATTTAGTAAGAATGAATTAGAACCCAAGCTTATCTGGTCATGCTGTTTGGGTAAAATAGAGGTTCCTTTGAGAAGTCTCTGGAGCATATCCAGTTTGCCTACTGTGGAGGCCTCTGTGGTCCCCTCCTCTAGGGGTGAGGTGGCCTCCTTTGATTGGCCCTGGTTCCAGTAGGACAAACAACACAGAACAGAAACAAATACCCTTAAGCCCATTTTAGGAGCCAGGGTGAGAGAGAGCAGGGGAAATAATATCCTTTTCCTTCTTACTGGTTCAGTTCATGGCATCCATGCCATGAGCAAACTGTATCTTCATCCTCTTGACTCAATAGCTAAGAGTGGCCCAAAATTGCCCAGTAGCAAAAGATGGTGGAAAAGAGGAGTGATTGGCTTGGTGTCAACAATTTTAAAGACATTGGTAGCCAATCAAAAGAAGCTAACCCCTTCCCCCCCCAAAGAATTTGGGACAGGGAAGCTTTCACAATCTGGACATGCCCCTCAAGGGCATCTCCATGTTGCCAGAAGTGAGAATGCCCATGCAAGCCTGGGTCATAAAATTAATGAATAAAAAGACATTAATCAAGTGCTGTTTATGTCCCAAGCTCCATACTAAGTGCCAGGAATACATCTTTGAAAAAAAAAATGGACAAGTGCTTTTAAGATTCCCAACAATTCTGGATCTGTGCTATAACTCTATGGACAGCCTCTGCCTTTAAGGAGCTTGTGTAGGCTGTTTTCCGGGTCCTATTCTTTCTTCAAGGTTTTTGCTCTTTTCCTGGTTCACTTCTCGATTTTCATGCAGCCTTGCAAATAAAGAACCAGCCCACTCCTTATTTCTTTGTTTTCTTTCCCAGCTTCCACTGGTCCTATAGGAACTATTAAAAAAAAAACCTTACCATATTCCCTGATATTCCAAAGACAGATGACTTAAGCTCCAGCTGGATCCCAGGGTTCATTGCAAGTTCTGAGATTTGCAGCAGCTTTGCTGTAGGGTAGAATTCTTTGGATAATGTCTTGCCTCTCTAGGATGGCAGCTAGCTGACCAGCTCCAGATCAAAGTAATTAAGTATAGCTGGAGAGGATGTGGAAAAATTGGAACACTAATGCATTGTTGGTGGAGCTGTGAACTGATACAACCATTCTGGAGAGCAATTTGGAACTATGCCCAAAGGGCTATAAATAATTGCATACTGTTTGACCCAGGAATACCACTTCTGGGGTTGTATCCCAAAGAGATCATAGAAGTGCGAGGAAGACCCATATGTACAAAAATATTTATTGCAGCTCTCTTTGTGGTGGCAAAAAACTGAAATTAAGGAGATGCCCATCAATTGGGGAATGGCTAAACAAGTTGTGGTATATGAATGTAATGGAATACTATTGTGCTATAAGAAATGGGGAGGAGACGGTCTTCATATTCACATGGAAAGGCCTATACAAACTGATGCTAAGTGAAAAGAGCAGAACCAGGAAAAATTTGTACACAATCACAGACACGTCGTATGTGTGATGACCAACTTTGATAAACTGGACTCTTCTC